>JAAAKG020112523.1:0-15400 GCA_010014905.2 Druon quercuslanigerum
CAAAAATATAGAAACGTTCTTACGCTTTGTAAACTGGTCATAATTCTTGAAGGTGTTTTTGTCCCACCTCTGCCGGCCAAACTCATAGGGAGTTACCACTCCTTACTATTACATCGTGTTCACACTTCAAGATTTAGGCTTAAAAGCTCGATTCTATCGATTTATAGGACATATCGGTTGCTAAAAATTTCACGTGCAGTTAACTTCATGATGTTGTACTATTAAGTCTATGACCTCTTCATTTGAGGCTAATAATTTTTTAAAATAATTTAATAATACACTGAAAAAAAGAATAGTTGGGACAATCAATAAAATTATTGGGGCACCTATTTTAGTTAGTAAATAATTGTACTGCTATTTAGTTAAATTTAAGAACTATTTTTGTTAGTTGGGACACGAGTAGTAGCGGTCACTGTATCTACAACTATCGGCGAGAAAATGAAAAGATATCTGCCTTTGAAGCTTAACAACTCAGACAAAAAAAATCCTAGCCCAATAAAAAAATAGTAATATGAAAGCTAAAAGTGCTCTACGCAAATGAGTTTGAAGACGTTTATGTAAAAAAATGTTGTGTTTTGCAGACTGAAAAATGTAAAAAAAGTAAGGATTTTCTTATACATTTAAGAAAGTCAAGTTCTGAGCATTATTTCTTATATAAGGGACAATAGGAAAAATTTGAAATATTCATGAGTACGAGGAAAACTGTTGTGAACAAATTGCAGTTGAGAAATTTGAGAAATAATAAAAGTTGTGCTTAAAAGTACAAAAATGTACAACTATACATTATCTTCAGTTCTAATCAAGATATTAAATCGATTCAAACTGCTGCCGAGGCCGTGCCAGGTGACACCCAAAGATTCAGAACCACGGGTCAAAGAAAGGCGCGAGCAGTCGACAATAAAAAAAAAAAGGTTCGGGCTGTTTTCTGACACTTCTTTTTCAACAACAAAAAATGTCTAGAAATTACATCAGTTACAGTTTGCAGTTTGAATCGCTTTAATATCTTTATCAGAACTGAAGATAATATAGTTGTACATTTTTGTATTTTTAAGCAACAATTTTTATTATTTCTCAAATTTCTCAACTGCAATTATAATTCAAAGGCAGATGCCTATCATTTCCGCGCCGATAGTAATAAGGTAGACAAACTATTTTTGGGTAGTTGAACTTACTAATAGAGTTAGTCATGTCTACTATAACGTGGGTACGACTATTTTCTTTTTGTTACCGGGACTAATTAAAATAGCTATCATACTATATATACTATCGAAATCTAAATTAAAAACATCCCAGTGGGCATGCAGGCATATTTCCTAGGGACGTTTTAAGGACACTGATGTCAGTTCAGCTGATAAGACCTTTCAAAAAAATATGTATAACTTGAAACTCGCTCGACTTTACAATTTTTGATACATACCTTCGAATGCTTCGATATAATTCCCAATGCCTAAACTTCTCAGCACTTCTGATAATCCCGTCATTTATATACAAAATACTAAGTCGTAATCCAACGAGACATAAGTGTACAGCGAGTTATAATGGCCATAATTATCTAAACGTTCTCCGTCGTTTTGCCCCAGATATGTTGGCACCTTTGTCGCATTCTCAGTCGTACCAACCAAGATAATAAATTAAATAGTTACGCCACCTACTTTTATTCGCTAGACAACTTAAATAGTGGTACAGATGACTAAAGTATTAGTAACTCTGACTACTAAACATTACTAAATTCAATTAGTCACAAGTATTACAAACCGCTTCCTAAGCCGACTATTTACTCAGTCGGTGTTACTAACTAACAGTTGTAAGAACCAATGAATGATTTACTAATAAAAAGGTTGTGGCCTCAACGATTCATTTTTATCAGTGTATTTTATTTGAATTAACAAAAGAAGATACCATAGCATATGCTTTATAAATAATAGTAGTACATATATCGTATACACATCACGCATTTGACCGAGCTCGAAAGCAGCGGTTGATGCTTCGAACGAATATTTCATTGATTCGACAGTATTTTTTCTCAGTGTAAAATACCGATCATTAAATTTACGTCAAATTCGGTTTAGTTTTGAGATGCGATATTTTTAAGAGGCGACAGCAGGTGAAGGCACAATCAAAATTTTTATTGTTCAAAATGGGATGCAACATGCAACAAAGGACCCCGCAAACATATATGGAAAATATGGTCCCGGTCAAATTGGCTGGAACTGTAGTCTAATGTAGTTCATAATATCCTGATCAAATAAAGTCCTTAGACACTGGGTTAAAAAACGCCAGGTTTCGAGATAGGAGGGACCAAATGTCACTATTCATGGACGCGAGGGGAGTTCCACGGACCCTCGAAGACTATTTGGCACTACGCTCAGGGATCATGCCGAACTCTCTGTTTCTTCTATATTTTGTAGTTTCGAACCCCACCAAACAATAAATCCATGCCTGAATGTCGAGAAAAGGATACATTTTAGTGGGTGTTGTACCAAAGTTAACGTTTCACGTACACTCGAGGAGCTCCACGGACCCTCTAGGACTGTTTGGCACGCTCAGGAATCATGCCGAACTCACTGTCCCTTGGATATTTTGTAGTTTGGGACCCTCTGAACAATAATATCCATGTCTAAAGGTCGATGAAAGGATACTTTTCCGTCGGTGTTGCATCGTATGTCGCTTTTCATGCAGATGAGGACAGTTACACCGAACCTTGAGGTCTGTTTGGCACCAAGCTCAGGGATCATGCCGAACTCTCTGTCCCTTGGATATTTTGTAGTTTAGGACCCCCCAAAAATAATATCCATGTCTAATGGTCGACGAAAAGATACTTTTGCATCGTATGGCGCTTTTCATGCAGATGAGGACAGTTACACCGAACCTTGAGGACTGTTTGGCACCAAACTCAGGGATCATGCCGAACTCTCTGTCCCTTGGATATTATGTAGTTCAGGACCCCCCCAAAAAATAATGTCCATGTCTAATGGTCGACGAAAAGATACTTTTCCGTCGGCGTTGGATCGTATGTCGCTTTTCATGCAGATGAGAATAGTTACACCGAACCTTGAGGACTGTTTGGCACCAAGCTCAGGGATCATGCCAAACTCACTCTCCCTTGGATATTTTGTAGTTTAGGACCCCACCAAACAATAATATCCATGTCTAAATGTCGACTAAAAGATATTTTCCGTCGGTGTTGGATCGTATGTCGCTTTTCATGCAGATGAGAACAGTTACACTGAACCTTGAGGACTGTTTGGCACCATGCTTAGGGATCATGCCGATCTCTCTGTTCTATTGATATTTTGTATTTTAGGGTCCCCTGATCGATATTATCTGGAACTGAAGGTTGAGAGATGAATAGTTTTTGTCGCTGTTGCATCGCAGATCTCCTTTCATGTACTTATTCAGTCTAATTAAACAGGCCCTATTAACCACATTGTCAAGACTAAAGTATGAGAAGTGTGTCTCGGGGTAGTCTAACTACTGCAAAGAAAATTAATTGGTAGTTTTTGGATTAGGCTAACACAATCTGAATTTTATTAAACATTACCAATTATGTATGTACTTATTCAAACTAATTAATCAGGTCCTATTAACCGTGTCAAGACTGTAATATGGAGTGGGTGTCTGCGGGTGGTTTACCTCCCGTAAAAAAATTAATCAGTGGTTTTCAGATCATGGTAACATAAACTGAATTTGATGTTACATTACCAAGGGCTTAATTCCTCATTCAATTTAATTAATCATGTCTTACCAACTACGTCGTCAAGACTTAAGTATGAGAAAGGTGACGGGGGGTAGTTTTAACTACTGCAAAATGTGAATTGATACTGTTCGGATCAGACTTACACAAACTAAATGTGATTAAACATCACTATGTGCGTACCTACTTATTCAGGCTAATTAATCAGGTTCTGTTAATTGCAGGTGACAGACAACGGTGAACGAAGCAACTGTGCACGATCCCATCTGTGCACTTGTACACGTTGTGAAAACCACTATATTAATTTTTGATACACAAACCCTGTTTTCCCTATTTTGAAACGATATTATACTAAATTCTTATTCATTTTTATCATTTATTCGAACAAAAAGTCTCTCGGTGTATAAAAAATGAACAACTCAAAAGTAAAGGCCCAGAAAATTGAACATTTTAAAATCGAATTTACTTAAACTTAAAACTTTTGAAATAATTTACGGCTATACTTTAAAACAATCGATAGAATAAAAAAAAAGCTTTCAAAAGTTGTCGATTATTAAGGCTTTCAATTTTAAATTGTTCAAGTTTAAATCATACCCTTTTTATGGAATTAGAATTTTTTACATTTAGCAATCTCACATTATTTCATTAAAAGTTTTTTTTACTAAAACTAAAAATTACATAAATTATAAATCAGTAAATAAATGGTTTCAACAATAATTACATTGTCAAAGAAAAAGGCAACGAAGATGCAGCACCTTTGATCAGATCAAAGTTTCCAAGTAGGTTTAAGGTCATGACGTATAGTTACGTTGTCAATGAGGGGTTTCCGACCTACAACCTGATCAATTACCTAAGTGACTTTAAAAATCATGTCATAACCGCAGAACATAGCGTCAGAACGAAGAACTGGCCTTTCTTGCTTAGTTTCCATTAATCTCCTATGTCAATGAAAAAAGCTGACAAAACATATTTTAAAATTAAAACTATAAAAATATAAAAATTTATCAACCCACAGAAGTACATAATTTATTTCAAGTATAACTATAGCTTTAAAGATAATATTATATTCAGGATTTTTGATCAGAAAACGCAATTCCAGTATTATTGAAAAAAACCGGCAAATAGATTAACTTTTTTTTACAACAGAAAATAAACGACAAACAACAAAGTCTCTTATCAGACACTCGTATCAAGATCCGCACGTATGCGGAAATCTTAAAATAATCAGACGTAAAATAAACTTTACTGAAATAAGGTTAGATACATTTTTTAAAAATAAAATTTATTTGCTTGAAATACACTACTTCTCACAATTTGTTTCAATAAAATAAAATCTTTGATATAGGGTCAAACAAATGCGTGTTTGATTAGAGGGGTCCAAAATTTGGTTTTTCGAATTTTCATGAATATGTCGCTTGGAAATTTGTTCGAATCCACACAAAAATCATTTTTTTTCTTTAAAAAAAAAATATATATATATTTATATATTTAGAGTTGGCAGAAGCCCCATGAAGTTTAAAAAATACTTCCCATACGAAAAAAGTACGTTTTTGTATTTGTATATGTACATATTAGCTAAATCGAGTTCAAATTACTTTTATTATTACTTTTCAAATATCATCCCCATAAGTATGATTTACAGGGTACCCAAAAACCCCATAAGTGAAAAAATGTGATATGCGTATTTTTTGCGCTAATTATGATTTTTTGAGATTTCATTCATGTCGATTGTTTTTAATATACAGAATACTACTTTATAGTGATGATTAGATATTTACACAAATTTTTAAAATAATTTATTGTTGTTCTTATCAACTTTATCTTAGAACAAAGTTAGAAAGTCACCGTTTTTTTCAAAAATTTTCCACTTTTTGACAAATTTTCAATTAGAATATGTATTATTCAATTAATCTTGACCAAAATAATTGTTTCAACAATTCATTATAATGCTTAATAATATTCTCTTAGAATAATGCTGGAAAATTGAATTTAAAAAAAAATAATTTTTTGTCCAATTTTCAAATAGAGTTAGGTAAATAATTAATCAATTGCTCAAACAATTCATTATTATCGTTAATAACATACAATTTGAATAATGCCATAAAGTTGCAATTTTCTCTTAAATCTTTGTCTGTCTACTTTTTACATGAAGGGTTTTTATGATTAATTTAATTTAGCAGGAATGATTATTTAAACACATTTTTATTATTTACAACTATCTTCTTCATTAATGCTAGATAGTGGCGACATATTCTGAAATTTGACCATTTTAATTCCGATTTGACGCCATAGCTACCCATCTGCAAGTGATTGACTGTTATTAAGAAAAATGTAGAACATTTTACATTCGTTGATCACGATACAGTACACTTATTTTAAAATATAGTATGTGTTAATACATAATACCTCCTTTTTGGTTCATGCTTTGGTTTTAGGCGAACAATAGCAAATAATGCTTTTGTTCTTGAATATTGCATATCCGCACAATATATGTGCATACAAATCAAACACGAGTAGAGAATTAAAAATTGAGATAAAAACACTGAAAAAGCACAAGAAACGTCCAGGCGCCCTATGAAAAAAGGCTGATTTGGGAAAATAAGTGCTTCTTGAAATTTGACTTCGGATTCTTGTAGTGCTAGCATGTAGAAAAAAAAACTATGTTTGCGAATAAGATTTCGGAAGCACTGTGTGTGTAAACAATCGTCTAAAATAGCAAAAACAGGTTTTTTGTTTATTTCAACTAACCTATTTGTCTGCCAGAAAAAAAGTGTATTTAAAAAATATAAGTCTTATAAGAACTACATACTTAAATATATCATATGTAGATATTTGTATACAAGTATCTACAAAATTGTGTGTCTTCCATTAAGATTTGTTCATTTGTTTACTTCAAAAAATAAATAAATAAAAACCGTCTGAAAGTGCCTTTTTTAAATATGCAATTATCACCATCCTTAAAAAGTGAGCAAAACTTAATATTAACTAAATATTAACTTAATATTAACTAAATATTAACTTAATATTTGAAAAATTGAAAAATTAAATTAAATTGAAAAATTCTTTCCACAGCTATTTATAGTCGATCAAAATACGAACATTTATTCCCATTACTTTTTTTGATATGAATAAAAATTACAAAAGTTATAGCATTTTCAAAATCCAAAAATCCAAACGAAAATGAACATTTGAAGCCAAACAAAGTGCGATATGGGAAAAAGTTAAGAGAAGAAAAACGTTACTTTTTTAAGGCTCTACAAGATTTTCTAAAAAACTTTTTAAACTTTTTTAACAAAAAATCGAAAATTCAAATTTTGATCGCGAAAAAACTAATGAATAACTCTATTTTGTGGTCAAACTAAGCGAGATACGAAAAGAAATAAATCGGCAAAAATTGTGCACCTAAAAAATAAAATTTTTCAGGAATTACTTTTTTGTAGGATAAGTAGTTTTTGTTTTATTATTGTAAAACAATATTGAAAAAAAATTATATTTGTGTAAAACAATACAAGCTACGAGAATAAGCGAGACAAAATTTATTAAACCAAAAAAGATTTACAAATTTTTAAATTTTTTAAATAAAAAATAAAAAAATATAAAATCAAGGCAATAAGAATAAGAATGCTTCGATTTCCATGCATATTATGAATTGTAATGATATCAATTTATTGAAACGATACATGTTTCAGCGCAGCTAAGAATACAATTTAACGCAAAATAAGAAAAAAAATATAAAATTTTTAACTCGATTCAACTAACACTGACAAACAACATTTTTAAACTTATTTTTTAACCAAGGAACTTTCAAATTTTCAGAAGAGAATTTTTCACATACTAAACTCACTATCAGTGAAAATCGTGGCAACTTTTTTTCTTGATCTTATCCTTAACTATATTTCTATTCCGTTTAAATACAAAAGAGATCTCAAGCCTTATTCTGCTCCTGACTATATTTAGATTCTTTTCAACATTGAATAATCGGAAATAACTCTTTGCGTGGGACGAAAAACGACGTGTACTATATATTATTATTAAATAAATCTATAGAAGATAAGTCGAACACGTTAAACAGAAAGGTTGGCTATGATTGTAACATAGAGTCTATTTGTCGCTGTGACGTGTTCCCAGTACATTTTATGAATGTCCCTTTCAATTTGAACCACAATACCCATTGGTTGAGTTCTTGACTCTTTTTTAGCTGAATTTAATTCATCAAAATTTGTCGAATGATATTTAGAGAAATGGAAAACACATTTATATCTCGATATTCACGTTAAATTACATAGTAATTATGTTGGTCTTTAACCGAATAATATATTATAGCTTCTCAACTCGTAAGAACCTCTAGAAGAAACTGAATGCTGCAGTCTAGAAATTTTTGAACAAATCTAGCGATTGCCTTTTTGGCTCGGATTCAATGCTAAAAAGGGTCAAATTTAATTAGCTCATGTGCCTAGGAATGTTGGCAATGATTCTGATGTTTTGACCATCCGCAACGTTTCTTTAGTTGACATGTGAGTGTCGACAATTTTCAATTCATAGTGGAACTAGTCTTCGCAGTTAACTGCACTTTACGGCCTTGATTGAATTGTTTTTCCTGCACATTTGTAGTTTGGCTTAAGCATTAACTTGTTATTCCACTTTGCTGGTGATTTATACTTTTGCGTAATGTTGAAAAACAAAATGTTTTTCAATTTTCGAATTTTAATTTTTTTTAAAGTTGCTTTTTTTAATTCTGTCTCGATCAGCAAATAAGCGAAGAAATAAAAGTTGAAATAATAACCAATTGTTTAATAGGGGTATAATTCCTGGTTAATTTTCCACTTTTTTAAATCATCGGTTACAATTATTGTCTATATAGTCTCCTTAAGAACCTCTGACTTAGCTTACGCAACCAAGGTCTAAGAGGCATTGATCGAATAATATTTGCTGATGAGTGAAGCGTGTTTACACCAATGCCAGCTCAACGATTTGCAAACGATGCTTTTTGCCAGACAGACTGCAAAGTTTCTATCTTGAAAACTATAAACTACCATTTATGCTTTAACAACATTGTAGACGCATCTCAAGTTCTGCGATTGCGAAACTGCTATTGATGCAAAATTATAAAGAGTCAACAACATGGCACCTCTAAACATTTCAATCCACCTATTAAGAAAAAATTTACAACGATGTTGGCAACTATCTAGAAAAAAGTAACACAAAGTACACTATCAAGATGTAAGCTCTTTTTTCGGATTTGGCACAACTTTCTATTTTAGAAATAAAGTATTGCATCTTCCTTCCGGTTATGAACTAAAATTGAAAAATTAACACTTTCGAATTACTGATATAAACACGTTCAAAAGGCAATTGCGATGTTAAAATATACAACGATATTTAAACTTTGATTTAAAATTGAACGATACAATGCAATTTGCGTAAATAAAGTAAATAAGTCATCTCGCTGGCTAAAACAAGAATCACATGTAAAGATAAAAATATACATACGACCTTTATTAGCTACAATGTGGCGGAAGACCTTGTAACTAATGACGATTGATGTACGTGCCGATGCACACATTCTGCTGCACTCCAATAGAACTAGCAGAATACCTCAAGAAAACGAAAACAATGTTCAATTTGTGAGATAATACACAATAGGAAAAACATACCAACCTCTAAATTTAAGAAAAATCTATACAGCATTGTCGAGAACAATAACAGAGAAAGCAGTATTGAAATTCACAATAAGAGATTCGACGTGAACCAATAATAAAATTATTCATTCATAACAGATTACATTCCAAACGAGGAATTAATACTTCTTTTACAATGGAAAAGAGAAAGAATGAAAGCAACACAAAAGAAACGGTTTTAAACATATTTAAACTGGTTCCCTATATTCTGAATTTTTTAGGAACTAATGCTGTCACTGAATGAGAACCATATATATTTCTGCGCCTCTCAACACAACATATAAAATAATTTAGTCTCGTGCAACCTGATCCTCGAAAGATAATTTTTTAGCTTACTCGATTTTAAAAATGCTTACTGAAATGTTTACGAGCCCGAAAGTCTGAAAACTGGGCTCGAATGAAAAATGAGAGACCCTGGTGTTGTGTTGCATTTTACTAATGCTGCATCGCATATATAGGAGCCAACGCGAAAAACTAGCATTCATAAACAGAACCTACAGCCAAACTAGATACGTGAGATTGGGCACATGGACAATGGACTCGCGGATTTTATCTACGATGTGCTATACATGTTGACAACGTTTTCAGGTGACATGTGTTAGTTTAGTCTTTAAAAATCGATCAAGCGCACGAGATTAGTGTGAGACAACAACATTACGACGTGTCCTAAAGCACGTGCACGATTAAATTATGAGTATAAACTAACAAAACATGCAGGGTGGCGATTCGGCGGACGACTTCAAATTCCCGGTCATTTCCCGGTCAAGTTTTTCCATTTTTCCGTTCAACTAAAAGCAACATATTCATATTTGCCGCAAACCGCCAACATTTATTTTAATTCACGACATTCCTTCTAAAAATCCTTTAACACAACAAATCAAAACGCTGCAAATTAAATTAAATTTGAACAAATGCTTAAATTTTTCACTAAAAAATATCAATTTTTTACAAAAAATGGAATGGCTAAACTTTCAGTTGAAACAATAAATTTTTAATCAAAGTGGTGCATTTTTCATACAAATTATAAATCTTCATCGGAAGTAGTTATATATTTTAACCAAAAAGATAAATTCTCAACTAATATAATGAATATTTAACCTGAACACTTGAATTTTCAACCAAAAAGGTGAATTTTCAAACGAAAGATTAATTTTTAAATAAAAAGATTAATTTTCTACCAAAAAATACAATTTGAGCTATCATCAATTCGATTATCAAACTTAGTCAGCGAAAAAAATCACACAGAGCAACAAAAGTGCAGAAGATTTTTCTTATAATGGGAAAAAAAATTCTTTCTCTCGTAAAGTATACAAAAAAATGTATACTAAAGAGTTTAATATGCTATCGAAACTGCGTAAATCTAAACAAAAAAGTGGTTTTTCCCTAAAGAATTTTTCGTTTTCCCGCGGACCATTAATATTCGAAGACCCTGCGACTTTTTTCTTATTTCAAGGTTTTCCGAGACCTACGTCCTTTTAAAATGCCAATTAATTCAAAAGAAATGAATGGATCATAATTCGGTTCTACAGATTTTTTTGTTGAGAAAACGCTTTATTCAGGGCTCCTATATAACATACTAAAAACGTTACTCCGAACTCGAGGGGGAACCCGGTTTTTTCTGGAAAACATTTCCAAAAATTACGTTTGCGTGAACAGATGATTCCCATGGCATTTTAAATCAAAATATCCAACAAAAGAAAGAAAGAGAACAAAATTATGAGAAAATTTTGTATAAAAAATAATCCGCGATCTTTACACGAAAAAAATAGATGTTTAAATGTAGATGTTCAAAGGGTAAGATTTTTGCACCTAACATGCAGATATTCATGCCAAACATTTACCATCTTTTCGAGTTGTTAGGCGTAACAATATTTTTATGTTAAACTGAAACCCATTCAGATGTTAAAACCGCCCGAGAGCATGCGCATCGCGCATTGGAATAAAATTGGAAAACGACTTTTTGCTGTCTAAAGAAGGAAACAATGGTGATAAGTTTCAGGTTCATTGACTTAACACATTTGACAAAATATTTTTAAATTTCAGCTGAAGTTTGAGTTTAAGTAACTTAAAATAGATCGAATTTTAAATTCAGATCATCAATGTACCATAACTCGGAACCTATTAAAGACAGTGGATTATTTTTTTACAACATTTTCTCATAATTTTGTTCTCTTTCTTTCTTCTGTTGGACATTTTGCTCTAAAATGCAATGGGAATCATCCGTCCACGCAAAGGTGATTTTTGGGAATGTTTTCCAGTAACATTTTCCAGTAACATTTATTACGTTATATAGGACCCCTTAATAAAGCGTTTTTTCAACGACAAAAAACTGTAGACCTAAATTTTTGTGGAATTTCACTCTTTTTCCGGCGTAATGTCTGAACTACATTCTGTTTCGAAAAAAATCCAAATTTAGTGTAACGGTATAGGACTGAGATGGACGATGTTTTGGTGAAAGGACTACATAAAAAGAACTTTTTTCAATTAACGATAATAATTTCCAGTACTTTTAATTCTTACCGGGAGAAAAAAATATTACTGCGCTAAAATACTATACTATCTAAACTTATCGATTATATTATCGCTGATTCAGCTTTAGATATTACGCTAAAATTCCAATTACAATATAAGTTAACGTTTTCATTACTGCAGTCGAACTTCAATTTTAGCTAACTCGATGTTGCTTCTTTCAAGAATTACGCCGCGCCGCGTATTCCGGCGAGAGGAGGCGCGGGGGGATGTGCCGTGGTCACTCATGCATGACAAAACACTAACATAACGATAAAGCGCATTACCCTAACCCTAACGGCCTATCTGTATAACTGTGTCGCGGTACACAACACTGGGACAAGACCCTGACGTTTACGTTCGGAGCGCCGCAATTGGAGACGAAGGTCAGAACAAAAACCGAGCCTGACTGTATTACGTACTTCAATTGTAAACCACGCCTCTGACCGTTTACGCATGGATTCCCCCGACTGATGATCAATGCACAATGCAAGACATGTTCCCCGAAACCGTTTTTAAATCGGGAGTTGAGTGTATTGTGCTGCCACCTTTCATTTAACAATTAGAGATATTATTATCGAAATGAGATAAAATCAGAACAGGAGAGAAAAAAATGCAAAAAGACTTTGAAGGAAGCAAGAAATAGTTTCACAAAAATAGAAGTACAGAGTTAGGCAGCATGAGAAATCGCAAAGGTGAAATGCTATATGATTGGGACGGGATACTAGACGCTTTGAGTGACTCCTTTATGGAATTTTTGGGAGATGAAACTGTAAGGCACCACAACTGCGATATAGAACACGATGCGTTAGTAAACTCAATTAAGAGAATCTGTGTCACTGAGGCGAGGGATATAATTAAAAACTTAAAAAATGGTAAGGCAGCTGATGTAGGCAGCATAAACGCAGAAATGTTTAAACACGGTGGCGAGTGCATACCTCACAAGTTGTGCGAATCGATAAATAGATTTACGTATTAAAGATGGAGAAGTTCCAGGTAACTGGAAAAAGCGACTATCGTGTCAATATACAAAGGAAGGGGTGACAAAAGAAACTGCAATAATTCTTTAAAATTTCGATCGGAACAAAGCAGGCATGCACTTTACTGCCTCCTCTTCAATTTCCTAAACTTTCAGAGAGATACATCATTTCGTTGGGAAAGAAAAATTGAGGACCAGCTTTGGTCCCGTGACCCTCTCGTCACATAGCCTTAAGTCCCTAGGGCTAAAGAGCCCTCCAAGAAAGAAGTGATACATGTACTGAAGTTATGTATAAAATGCAAAAAGAACATTGGTTACTGTTGTTTGTACTGTTTGAGAAATATAAATCTCGATGATAAACTGATTAAGTAACTCAAATAAACTGAATAAATAATATTCAATGGAAAAATTCACTAAAAATTTGTAATGTTCACTTTTCAACTTTTTAAGGACACCATGGGCCATTAATGACCCTATATAGAAACTTTTCGTCCGTCCTGTACGTGTACGAAAACCAGCGTTGAACTAAGAACGCCACTATGCCCTTCAGATTGGCCGAACTTTTTCCCTCAGTATCAGCATATTTGCTCAGCATTGCGATGTTTGCCTTTTCAGAAAGTTAACTTTTAGTATCTCACTGGGTCATTTTTGACCCAGGTGGTACCCAGAGGGTTAAAGAATGCTGTGACTTATATGCGAGAGAAATTTCAGATGATTTTCTTATCGATTTATAATTCTATTTAATATTTTGATTTATAGTGCCAGGGAATGCTAAACGGTGTCTAAATTCTTCCCCTAAAAAGGTTTTTTGCTTTTCTTGTAAAATTAGGTTGATTCTAATTAGCATCGTTTAGCTTTATCCGCTTCAATTATATTGAGGAATAATCTCGAATGGATTTAATATATTTAGTTCGCTTAGGCTTAGGGCTAGGCCGCTAGGCTAAGGCTAAGCTATAAGGGAACCAAAAATCACACTGTGGCGACTGCAAGAGGAATCCCACCAATGTGCATGCGTTTGTGCGTCCGTCTCATGTCATGAGCAGAACGATGAGCGAGTGTAAATCGTTTGATAGCGTGTAAATAAAGAATTCTACTGTTTTATTAAGTACTTATAATTTCTAATTATCATTTTAAGTAGGTATTTTAATTGTTATTTTAAGTGAGAACGAATTAATTAAATTCACGAATGATATCATTCATGAAGTAAGTATATACAATTCCAAGCAACGTGCATGCAAAAATAAATATTTATCCATATTGAGGTTATAAACAATTGTTTCCATCGTTTAGTACGTTTATAAATGATAAGATACGGAAAAAATGCATATGACTAAAATAATTTTTAAACTTTCATTTAATTTGAAGTATCAACGTTCGTTTGCAATATTTTTTATATTTGTAAGCCTCAAAAAAAATGTATATTTTAAACTATAATTTCAAAACATTAAAAGCAAATGTTGATTACTGATTCAAATTTGCGCGCGCTCTTCTGGCGAAATAGTGAGCATACGGAACGTGCGCTCATTTTGTTGAAGGTCGTTATAGCAACATGCGAATGTAATTTTTCACGAACACATTTTTTTGTGAAATTGTGTAGGGCGCCTCCAAATTAACGTAAAGCGATTTGGAAAGGGGTGGAGACTTAAATCTGACTGTTTCTTCTGAATGAACAAAGTACTTCAAGTTTCAATGAAGTAGTTGAATTTTCAAACAAAAAATACGAATTCTAAACAACAAATTTAATACTTGATATTTTAAGCAAACAAATAATTTCATTTTAAATAAAAAAAAAAGTTGAATTTAAAATAAAACTGTTGTCAACAGTGCATGGAATGTTCCAGGATTGTAATAACGAGAGGGTCGCGTCAGTGGACGGCGCGTCGCAGGATGAGCGCTAAACAGTATCTCTCCTTACTTTTATTGGCCACGTAGGTCCGTCGTGGAAAATTATAGAGAAAGCTGCCAGTGGCGGAAAACAGATGTGGCTGTGGCCCTTATTTATAGATAGACGTATTTGAAAAGAAAAACATTTTACGACAAAAAATAGAATTTCCTAATAAAAAAATAAAACAGTTGGATTTTTTAACCAAAAAAGAAAAAAAGAAAAAAAAAGACAAATTTTTAACAAAAAAAATGGAATAGCTAACTTCTGAGTAAAAAAATTAATTTCAATGAAAAAAACTATAAATATAAATTTTTAATAGGGTAGTTCCACTTTCAACCAATTAGACTTTGTATCAAATTCTTGATTTTTATACCATATTGTTCAATTTTCAAGCCGAAAATAAGAATTTTCTACAAAGCTTTCGAATTTTTAACTGGACAGTTGCAATTTTATACATAAAATATGAAAATTCAATAAATACAAAAATGAACTTTCAAACAAAAAAAGAAAACAAAATTTAGTAGCTCATCAACATATCCTAAGAAGAAAGAGTTTTTATGTTGAATGAGAAACATATTGTTTTTCATAACACGCGCATCGAAAATTCGACTTTCGATGCCTCTTGAGCGATGCGAAAATGACGGATTCTTGACGAA
>JAAAKG020112534.1:0-15399 GCA_010014905.2 Druon quercuslanigerum
AATGTTACTTTCAACGATTTAAATTTTAAATACGCATCCTAACGTAGAGTGGTTCTTAGCAAATTTGTAGATATAATGTTGGCGAAAAACTTGTCAAATAAAATGTTGTTAAATAAAATGTTGCTGTGAGGTAAGTTTTTATTTCTAATATATTTTTATAACAAGAGTTTCTAATAAATTTTTAGAAATGTTTTGGTTTCACAACTGTTGTCCTTTCATTTCTTTTCGTCTATCATGTCGTTTTCTCAAAAATTAATTATTTTATTTTTCATTTTATTTTTAATGAATAAAAGGAGATCTGCGCATTTGATCTAAAAATGGTTGGTAAAAAAGTGTAGATCCTTTTTGGAAGAACAACTTTTGTCATTTAATTTTTTTTCGTAACTTGCGTCGTTGTCAAAAAATTTCATTTTTTTATTTTTCACGTTGTCTCATACTAATAAATCAAAAACTACGCATCATATGAAAAAAATATTAATAACAAATTTGTAGCTCTGTTTTGGGCTAACAACTTCTGTCTTAATATTTCTTTCGTAGCTTGTGTCGTTTGTCGAACAATTTAATTATTTTTATATTTAATATTGCTTTCGCGAATAAAACAAAAACTAGGGCTTTCCAAAAGCAACATTTTTGTCCTCTTGATTTTTTTCATATTGTGCGTTGATTGACTTAAAATCTTTATTTTCGTTTTTTTTTTTTAGATTTTGAAAATGCTATAACTCTAACTATTTTTTTTATTTAAAAAAGTCAGAAGAACGAATTCTTACATTTTTCGTGCAATACGAATACATAGAATTTTTAAATTTTAAAAAAATGGTCTCAAAAAATTTTTAAATGCTCTAACTTTTTGAGTTTTTATCCAAAATGGCTGGATAACGAACTCGTACTTTCTTTTTACATCCTTATAAAGTGTACCAAAGCCAAATCCAACCCGATAATTCCGTCCAAAGTATCGCCTTCACAGACAACGACAACAACTACAAAAGACAGACAGATGTAATAACATCCCTATAATAAAAACTATTTTTGGTGATACATTGAGAAATTTTATTCCCAGTTCTTAGGGATCTTGTTTCTGATCTTGTTTTGAGGTTCTTGTTTTTCATTTTTCAATTATTATGTTCAATTTTTTATGGTATCTGTACAAAGAATTGTATTAGAGTCCGAGAAATCTATATTGAGATCTTTGCAATCAGAACCAAGAGTCAATGAAATTCTAACTGTCAGATCCACAAGTAAGAATAATTCAAAATTAGCAATGCTAAAAGTGCAGTGAACTTACAAGCTTACCTCAAAAGCGAGTTTTGAAGTATGGCTTGACAGTCTCAAGACAGAATTGTCTAGTGGGTCACTTTTGGATATGATGAATTCAAAAGTGGCTGGACCAAGTGGTCTGTCTGAACTTGATGTTATTCTGAGGAAAAATTCAGTCAAAGACATCATACTAAACCATATTGATAAAGACTATCACAAGAAAATTCTTGGATTAACAGAATATTTGAAAATTTTGAACAAATTGAGAGATAGTCGAAAAGGTGAAGTTAGCTCAACTCCAACTTCCATAAGAACCAAACTCTACAACTTGAGGACGAATTGAGGAGAGAGAGCGCACGACTTTTGTGAAGGGTTCCACCAAATAATCAGAGAGCATGAATTGAGTGATGATCCTGAAAAATTGTCTGCACAAGAAAAGAAATCTACATTCTACCAAGCTATCATCGGAGTAATGCCGGAAATAAGACGCACTGACTCTGCAGTAATAATGACAACGGGCAAAGAAATGGATATGGATGCTTTGAGAAAAGCAATGCGTCGTATTCAAGAAGATGATAATTCGAAAGGCTTGAAAGAGAAAGCTCCAGCAGCTTCAAGAGCAGTGACACAAAAATTTAAATGCAACAACTCCGCTTGCCACAAATGCAATAAAGAGGGACATTGGCAACAAGAGTGTCCATTGAAATATACCATTTATTGGTTTTGCAACAATTGCAAACACATTACCGATCACAAAGGTAATGAATGCACCGCCAACCATCAACCTCGTGGAATGAATAAGAGGTTCTCCAATCAATATGACGAGTTATATGGTCCACCTTAAAAGGTAAAGGTAAAGGTATGGCCAATGACAGAGGAAATCGAGCCAGAGGCAGAGGGAGTCAAAGAGGTGGCGGCAGAGGCAAAGGCAACGGCAGAGGAAATTTTAGAGGTTGAGGAGGCATAACGGGTTCAAAGAATCAATCATCCGCGAGAAGAGCTGAATATGAAGGCGAACAGCTCCAACCTACTGATGAAGATGAATCTGCAGAGGAGGAAGATTACAATGAGTATGAGAATGATGAGAGCCAAGGTAATAAAGTTTCTGATAATATTTCAAATAAGAGAAGCCGCATAGAATGTATTGGAGATTCGGGAGCAACCGAACATATTGTAAATAAGAGCTTCACATTGACCGATTTCAAAGTATCAGAAAACTGAGTTATAAAAAGCGCAAATAAAAATTAATTTGCTGATATTGTAATTGATAGTAGAGGTTCACGACAAAGTGACTAGTAAAACGATATTTGAAGGGGTGTATGAGAAACCGAATTGGGTTGTCAAATTTGATATTAAAAAGATAAAGAATAGAGGAAATGAGACAATACATCAATCCGACAACTACAGTTGCTTTGCGTATTTAGCGATAGACGCTAACTCTTCAGAACAATCGCAGATTAATAAAAGAGTGCGACGATACTCAGATTCGGAGGGAAAAATTTCAGAGTATGTCACAGAGTGAACATTCATGGATGACTTCGAGAATTTGAAAGATTTAATCATGAATGATTCGCCTGGAATTATGGCCTTAGTATGGCACTTTAGATTAGGACATGCATCATTGCCGTATTTAAAGATGCTGCAAAAGAAAAAGCAAATATTACAGCATATAGATTTTGACAATTCAATCAAGGAATGCGAAGTGTGCATGTTATCAAAAATGGAAAAGCTTCCGTTTAAACAAAAGAGGGTCAGAGCCGAACGGCTACTTCAACTAATTCATACAGATGTAATGGGAAGCATTAAACCGGTGTCTTGGCTAGGGCATAGAAAATAAATAGTAGTATTCGTAGATGATTTCTCTCGATATGCCAAGATATATTGTTTGAAAACGAAAGATGAAACAGGCATTTCTTTCGAAAATTATTTAATGACTGCTCGCAATCTATTATCTATTAGGCACAAATGCAAAAGTTTGCTATGTCCGATCAGATAGAGGTACTGAATTCACTGATGGAAAATTCGCTGAATTTATAAAGGCAGAAAAGATTGAATTGGATTGCGGCCCGCCATCTACACCGCCATTAAACGGACTTGCTGAGAGATTTAATAAAACCATTCAAAGAACAATCAGAGCACTTGTGTGCGATTCTGGCTTACCATCGAGTATGTGGGAATTGGCAGCAGAGGCAGCAGTTTATTACTACAACATTACTCCACATAAGATAATAAAATATGAAGTTCCACTTTTAAAATTCTCACCTAGAGCCAGATGTAACTTTGAATACATAAAAAGATTTGGTTGCATAGCTTATGCCAAACTCTCAGCGACTGATACTAAATTTAGTAATGTATCCACAAAATCAGTATCAGTGGGACACACTTCTACTGGATATACTTTATGGCATCCAAGTTCAAGAAAATCCCTAGAATCAAAGCACGTTAACTTCATAGAAAGATTTGCTTATAATGATGTATATAAGAAAAATAAAGATTTAAATCACGGCACAAGAAGGAAACTAAATGATGAGTTCGAAATTTATGAGCCAATCGAGTTTGAGATACGTAACCATGCTAATGCGCCAAAAGATATAAATAATACCAAAGAAACCTAGAGATTCTGAAATAAATAAACCTTCACCTACTCCAAGAAAAAGAGGTGGACCCGAGATCAACAGATTTAAAAGCAAATAAACAAAACTTGAAGACTTCTTGCATACAAAAACCAAAAATAAGCAATGAAGCCGATCACAACAAGTAAAGCTAGTAAAGTTCAAGATACTAGTTTTGCTCGATACACGATAATCATAGAATGTGAAAGTACGAGAAATGACGTATTGGGGCACATTCTTCTGGCATCTTTGAACAAATATCCCACTACGTACAAAGAAGCAATGAATTCTGCAGATAGTGAACTTTGGAAGCAAGCGATCAAAGATGAGTTGAACTCCATGAAAGAAAATAGTGTATGGGATTTAACTGAAAGACCGACAGTTAAACCAAATGGAAAGAAACCCAATATAATAGATAATAAATGGGTATTCAAAAAGAAAGTTGAAAGTGATGGAAGAATTATATACAAGACTCGTTTAGTCATCAGAGGCTTCAAGGACAAAAACATATATGGTTTGAAAGAAACCTATGCACCTGTATCTCGACTACCACTTATCAGAGCAGTTATATCCTTAGCGAATAAAAATGACTTGTAAATGTGTCAGATGGATGTTAAAACTGCATTCTTGTATGGAGAGCTGAAAGAAGAAGTATACATTGAAGTCGCAGATGGCCTTCCAGTTTCAGAAGAAACAATGCTTGCAAAAGTATGTAAATTAAAAAGATCGTTATATGATCTGAAGATAAGTCTAAATAAATGGAATAAGAGATTTTTAGAAGAAGCTCGTAAATTGGGACTTCAAAATGATCTACATGACCCATGTTTATTTACCTGGAGACTAAAAGGTAAGGTAGCCATAGTTGTCCTATATGTCGATGACATGTTGATTGTAAGTAATAATAAAAATAAATTAGAAGAGTTTAAAACTCCTTTTGGTAAAGCTTTTAAGATGAGACTTGGCTGAACCCAAAAGCTTTTTAGGAATGACAATACAGAGAAACCGAGAAGACAAAAACACTATAATACACCAGGCATCTTATACAGAAAAAGTTTTAGAAAAGTTCAACATGTCAGATTCGAAACCTCAAAGTATACCAATGGTAACACGACAAGTAGATCATCGAAATAAAAAAATTAAGTTAGATACGGAGAGTGAGTCAACTGAAATTAAAAGGGTACCTTATAGAGAAGCTATTGGAAGTCTTATGTATTTGGCCAGAGCTACAAGGCCAGATATAGCTTTTGCAGTTAACTAACTGGCAAGAAAACAGCTCAATCCGAGTGAAGAAGATTGAAGTGACGTAAAAAGAGTATTCAGATCTTTAAGAAGTACAACAAGTTTTGGTTTGACATACACGTCCGATTCAGAGACGCTAGAGGCATTTACAGATGCAAATTTCAGAGATAATCAAGATTCGACATCAACAGGTGGATACTTAATCAAATTATTTGGAGATACAATTTCTTGGAGGAGCCACAAGCAATCATATGTTACGTTATCTATCTGCCAAGCAGAATACCTAGCTTTGAGTGATGCTTGGCAAGAATTGATATAACTCGACAAGTCTATCAGATACATAATTGGAAAAACTCTGTTTCAATTGACTAAATGGTGCGACAATAAATCTGCTAAAGGCTGCACCGAAATGGATGGAAGTCATAAACTTAAAACATTTGACGAGACGCTAGAGAATATACAGAAAGAATCGGCACTAAGAGAGGAAACAGGACATAGAAAACACATGGCAGATACGCACGGCGACTTTGTAAAGCAATGTGTAGACAAAGAAAAAGTGAAAGTACATTGGGTCTCAACTGGAGATAATTTAGCCGATAAAATGACGAAACCTCTACCACAGAAAGCTCATATTTATTTAAGAGATCAAATTATTAACATGCTATTTTAATTGCGAAATTGGAACTGTATTTCATATAACTACATTTCTAATCAATTGTAATATAATACTTTTATTATTGTATGTTTGCAGGAGAGTAATTGCGGGTTGCTTTGCAGAGGGAAGAAAATTAGGAATTTCTTAATTAAACTATCTAGATAACTTGAGCAAGATTTCTTTTTAAAATTAATATGTTATAATGCTGATTTTCATTAGATAAATATAGGCAGATTTAACTCTCTCTGTATTTTTCTTTAATATCAACGCTGAAATTATTTCAATTAAAATAGAATGTAGTATACTTAAATTCAACAACGGGAGGGAGTGTTAGAATTAGGCTTTGCTGAATTCAAGTAGGGACGGTCCTGTTGGGCAGTTCTCCCACCATAAGCTACGGCGTTGACGCGCGAGCTACGTGCAAGTCTGATTTGACTAATAAGCGTGAACGCTTGTATTAGTAGTCCTCAATCTTATTCATGGTCTTATTATACTCAGAGTATTAAAGCTAAATTCAGTTTGAGTTCTGTATCAATAAATAACCACAATTAAAGTGTAATTGTCTGTGTTGTGTCATAAAGTTATTTACCTAATCACCAGTCCTCCACGCTATGTTAGTACAAAAGGACCACAACTCCTACATTTTCTTTAAAATCTATTTTATAAGAGATTTTTTCTTTCTTGAATAAAAATACAACTGTTCGCTTACAAATTGAACCCCTTTTTTAAAAAGTTTGTCCTTTTGATTTTAAAATTCACCTCTTTTAGCAGAAAAAACATCTTTCTTGGGTAAAAATGCTACTATTTGATTGAAAATTCTTTTTGTTTAAATTTGATTTGTTGGTGTTGAAAAGAGAAGAGAAATCTTTTCTGGGTGAAAATTAAACTTTTTTTTTGTTTGAAAATTGGTTGTTTTTAAATATTAAGTATCGTCTGTTTAAAAAAATTGTCTACCTTTATTGGATAAAAATGCAACGGTTTTATTAAAAATTAACTATGTTGTTAAAAGTTATACTTTTTGGTTGAATATTCAACTGTCTTGTTGAAAATTTAACTATTTTATGGATCTTAAATCGTTCTTTATTAAAATCACTTTTTTAAAGAATCATTTATTCTTGAAGATTTATATTTTTAGTTGAAAATTCATCTCTTTGATTGCAAGTTTAACATTTTGTTAAACAATAATCTTTTTTAATTGATAATAATTCAACTACTTCGGCAAAAGTTAAACTACATTTTTAAAATTTATTTGTTTATTATTAAGACTTATGTCATTGGTTGCAAATTGAACTCTATAGTCGAAAAGCCTTTTTTGCTTAAAATTAATTTTTCAACAGAAAATTTAACTTATCCATTTTTTTAAGATTGACCTTTTTATCTGAAAACCCTCCTTTTTTATTAAAAAAATAATTTTTATGCCCTCCGGTAGGAAAGTGCGATTACCCGGCCGCTGCGCGAAACCAAGTTGCCGCTTTCAGGCGCCACCAAGAAAAAAAATAGTATACACACCTCGGCCAGTAAAAAAGAAAGCCTCAGATCACATGTTTATCAACGTCGGCTTCGCCAAGGCCGATCTGAGACATTTAGTATTTTACTGGCCTGTGTATGTAATATACTCTTCTTTGTTTAAAATTTTATCTTTGCATATTTTAGTTTGAAGGGCACCGCACAGAATGCATGGGAAAATGTTTTTCTGTGGATTTAGTTATAACTTGGTAATTTTGTAGGTTACAAGGACCCAATGCAATATCCATTTAAAACATTCAAAAGAAATGGACAGTTTTAACGCTATTCGACGCCAAGCGCTAAAACCAGAGCATAAGATATATCCGTATACACGTAGAAAAAAGAACCTTATATTTTACTGAAAACCAAGTTAAATCTACTGTTCTTCCAAGTACGTATATGGACAACACGACAGTTCAGTAAACGTTACAATTATAGGCAACTAAATATGACTATCATTGATGTTTAACCGTACCAATTCTCAAGTGGTGCTGACCTGCGGATCAGTAGATTTTACCGATCCAGTCGCTATTCTGCACAGTTTGTTGATGCTGCAATTACGAATTATCCATGTGACTTTAACGAATAATATAAACAGATCTATTTTATATAGCAGTATAGAATATATTTTAGATAGCACTATAAATTGTGAAAAAGTATTGCTAAAAAATAATTATTAAATAAGCGCACGGTTAATTCTTATAAATTTTTTCGGATGTACTTACAATTAATTGACATTTGTAAGTTATAAAGCTTATAATGCAATAAACATTTCTCACGCAATGGGGGGAATTCGAACGCATAAACATAAGCACGCAAAACAATTGTCTTAACCACTACATTATTTCACGATTTGCGATCTGTAAAATAATTTCGAAATGTATTTGTAACTGAGAGATGACGACCCACTACAAAAGCTCTCGCATTAACCTTATATCCATAGAAGTCAGCTGAAACAGTTATCGAACACAATAACGTCATGCTCGAATAAACTCAAGTGTACGCGATCTGTGGAGAAGTTGCGCCATCCAAAGTTTTGTTATTTTTTATAAAATCCCTTCCTTGTTAAGTGGGAATATGGTGTAATATGACGACTGTCACAGAAATTTCAAAAAGGAATGTTTTTTAGGTGATGCAATCCATAAATTACCGATTGCGTCGTGACTTTACCCGGTGGCCTGCACAGACAGATTGCGTTGTTACGACATCAGGGGCAAACTAAGCAAACCAATCGTATCCATAGTATGTACCGATCGTTCGGTAATGTTCACTGTACCACTATTTTCATCTCGGTTCAGTGGATTTTGAATATCTTACAGTACGTGATACTAGGGAATACAGGTTCATTTTACTAAATGATAACCGTTAAATTAACCTTAATTTCATTATGAAATTTACGAAATGTTAAGTAATTTTGATATTTTGAACCTCTTATTAAGAGCAGTTTATACTGTTACGGTTTCAAGAAACCCTCTACATTTCTTGATAAGTAAATATTACATTTCTTTTTTCTGCGTGTACCTTTGCAAGCAAAAACGACGACAAAATCAGCATCACGCATTAAAATGTGGTAAACATTACGTCCGTCCCACAGAGCACACTTCTCGCAATAGTCGAACGCTAAGCACTCGATATTTTTAATCGACTGCAACGCTCACCGTTTCGGAGCAGCGACGGTGATAAAATAAGGTCAGTATTAAGTGCGGCAATGCCAATCATAAGAATCGCTCTCTTCTCACAACGGCCGAACGCTAAGCGCTTAATATCCTGACAAAACTGCTACATTTACAATTTAAGGGCAACAGTGGTACTTAAATAAGGTCAGTAAAAAGTGAGGCAATGCCAATCATATGAATCGCTCGCTTCTCGCAACGTTCGAACGCAAAGCGCTCGTTCTCCAAAGATTGCTTCAGATTTTTATACTTAAATTTATTCACACATTCTGTCCTTATTCTACTCTAAAGCGCTTTTCAAATCTTTCCATTGCATTCTATCAGTTTTTCCATGTGTATCTTTCAATCCTTTCCCTTTTCCTTAGTAGTTTTAACTTTTTATTTAACGCTTCAAAATTCCTATTGTCGCTTGAATGGGCATTTTTCCACCTACGGAAAAATCAATAGATCTTAAAATTTTATTTAGCATTCTAACATTTTGCGTAACAGATTTTATCCATTGACTTTCTTAACTTTTACCTCATATGTAATGTGTTTACCTCATAAAATGAGTTTCTTGCATTTTTCGGGATTTATTTTAGCGCAAGTCCGCACTCTAACAGTTGAGTTATTGACTCTAACAATCGACTGCAAAACTCTCACCGCTCGCCTGGTAGTTGAGGAAAAACTGAAAAAAATTCGGACCCGAAACGACTTCTAACACACATAAGAAATCACTGAATTGAAACTTTAAACTCGAATGCAGACTAACCTCTTAAAATCACTAAGTCTCTTAAGCCTTGTTCACAGCCCTCAATTGATAGCCAGTCAGGGCACTCGCACTCTTCACCTGGTTGTTGGCAAAACTGAAAGAAAATTTCCTATGAACCGACTTTTAGCACTCACAAGATATCACGGAGTTTAACGCTGAATTAAAAGGAACAAGAACCTTTCCTAATTATCACCCTTGTCGATGGTCCTCAGATGAGACTAAAAGTATGTTGAAAATCAACAAGTATTAATTTAAAATTACAGAAATTGCTCCATTGAATGATAATAAAACTGAAAAATTCTTTACAACTCGTGCCTTATATATCAACGAATTACTATTACTAAGGTGAAACGGTAACTTTAAAATTTAAAATATTTTTTTTGCATTGTAAAAAGTTAACCGATATCTATGGCGGGCTTCTGCTAAAAATCCAAATTATTTATCTTTTTTTAACAAATGTTAGATTATCTAATTCCGAAAATTTTTTATGTTCAAATAACGAGAAGCCCGGCATGTGGCATGTCATAATAAACATGTTATACGTAAAAAATGATTAAATCATTAATTAATTTTAACAACGTTTTGAACCCAAAACAAAATTAATTACTGACCTATTCTTGTTTCACAGATAGATAGTTAAGCACATATAATTAATTTCCTTCATTTTTCAATTAATGAACTCGCAATACAAAGTTCAATGTCTTCTTAATTCATTTTTCAATTTATATTTTGATAATAAAAATAAAAATAGATTTTAAGCCCAACTCTGCAAAAACTGTCATGTCACGGACGTGAGACCCGATCCCAGTGAAATCGCGGTAAAATTTTAGCCATAACCACGTCTCCCGACCGTGAGATAGATGGTTACAGTGTGTGCCGGAATCAATACAACGATCCGGCAAAAGTCTCGTGCACCTTGAGGACACAGAGCGACCAAGGACGACCGCTTTCTGCATTTTCCCCGCAAGTGTTTTAGTATATTGTTCACGCGCAGGGATGCTTTTTAGGCTATTAAACAGTGAAAGCTTAGCGATGATGTTTTGTCAGCTAGTCCCGAAAACTCTATAACAAACATGGTTCACTTCTCGAAGTCAAGGAGAACTATGTCAGGCCTTGAGTGTACAACAGAAACAATTCTTGATAATATAAAGTGCCAATATATTCGGCACTTCTCATTCTCGACAATTGACTCTAATTCCCTAGGAGCGTTTAGCGGAGCCATATTAAGGTTAATGCCGTAAGAGTGACAGAGATGACAATAAAGCACTCTTAGGGCCGCATTGTGCCTTTGGATGTAGGTCATTCCCGCATGAGTTGGAGAACTAGGTGGCAATGACACCACCTTGACAACATGCTCGACATGCTCCGTGCCCGACTTCAATCCGCGTGATTTAAGGAAAGCAAAAATTAGCTCACACGACATTGATTGATCCTCCACGTTTCTGTGGAAGATGCTGTGCATCCTCTTATCGTTCTGTTATTATCGTGTTATTATAGCGTTATTATCGTTATTATGTTATTATTATTATTATCTTATCGAGCTGTTCCCGGAAGTCCTGATACTGAAGTTAAGTCCGAGTGTTTCAGCAGCCTCCTGCGCTGCTTTGTACAGAAACGCTCCTTTGCCCTCTTCTTCATGCTTCCTGACCATTTTAAGAAGAGGATCTCTTCCATTTGCGACTCTGTGTGCTGTACCCAAAATAATCCTGTTGTGCAGACATTCAAGATTCAATATTCCGCGACCACCTTGACGACGTGAGGCGCAGAGTCGCAGAACAGAAGACACAGCTCCTTGAAGCTATTTATGTTGTTGAGTCTTCGTCAAGTCTATGTTGCACTTCGTAGACTTATCTCCAAAAGACTTCGACCTCCTCTGGTTTGGGCGGGAGGATCTTGAAAGAATCGAGGAGTCAGAAAGAAACTGTTGGTTTTCTCTGACCCACCTCTCTCTCCGCTCCAGACTTCTCTCAGCGTCAGATAGTATCCGTATTCTCTCAACAACATGCTGCCTGATCGTCAGCAGCTTAGACGGTAAAATTCCTGCCAGGTTTTATATAGTCAATCACACACTGAATGAGGGATGCGTAATGTCTTGCCCAGACTATCTTCATGGCGATTTAATGCATTCATTGGCTCCCCCAGCTCTAGAGTGGCCGGCATTGTTCGCCAATCCATTGTCGGAAACCCTGCGCGTTCTATTGCTTTGCAACGCATATAGAATTAATTATTTTAATTTAATATAAGATAAATAAATAAATGATATTACAATGATAACATTACATCTCAAAATTTATTGTAAAATTCTAAGGTCATTAAAATGGAATAATATTACAATTTATGATAACATAATTTTACAATGTATTATCGAACAAATCATCTCTGCGTGACGACTTTGGAACAAAAACGTTTAGTTTGTGCAAAACCTCGTATAGAATAATGATAAAATTGAGGCGATAAAATGACAACTAAGTAAAGCCCATTTGGAGATGGCCATCAATAACAATTGAAAAGCAAATAATATTATATAATAATATAATAATATATTATATATTCTTGTATTTCTTAAGTCCGACTTCTCTTTGAAATAATTTTTTTTAGAAAACTACATATTTTTTACCAACAAAATGTAAGTGATTCTCGATCATATCATCTCTGCGTGAAGACTTTGGGACAAGAACGTTTCGTTTGTGCAAAAGTCTTATTTCTGTGTAGATACCCTTTCGAAATAAACGGAAGAAAGAAACAGATGACGCGTAGCCTTTTGTTACACTTTAAACAAATAGGCCGCCCTTTCTGCTAAATTTGTATTTCCTCAGATGGCCAAATCAAAGCCTTTTGCATGCGGTTTGATATGACTGAGCCTGACGCTGGCAAGCCAGAATATGTGAATACATTCCTGTGACGGGCATTTTACATCAACAACTTACCCTGAACCTAGGACTATTAACAGGATTAATGCCTTTCTAAAGATACATTACAATACTCGTTTCAGAAAACGAAGATTATACCTTATAATGGAAAGTCGTTATCCAGACCCTCGGCACAATCGAGAAATTAACACCATCAATATTGGATGAGATTATAGACTCTCAACGGCAGAGACTTGATGTTCTTACTGCCAGACTGCATCGGTGCAACAAAAGCAGTGAACAAACGCAACAAAATCGAAGCTTTCAGACAGATGAAAAAAGGTTCTATCGTGAACTGAGTGTAAAGCAAAATAACCAGCAAGGTACTGAAGTCCCTCGATTGGAAGAAATGACTAACTACTGGGCGGATCTTTGGGGGAAAATAAAAAGATGTAATTTGGATACTGCGTGGTTCAAACTAGCAAAATCAAGGACAAATAATAGCTCTGAAATACAGCTGACAAACATCACAGCTTTAGATGTTTCAACAGTCTTGAAAAAGGCAAGTAACAGGAAAGCTTTAAGTCCGGGCATGGTGCACAACTTCTGGTACAAGCACCTGACGAGTGTGCAACATGCATTGGCAAGGTGTTTTCAGAAGATTCTTGAAAAGCCACATGTGATTCAAGACTTTATGCTTCAGGGTACTACGTATATGCTCCTTAAGAACCAGACGCTCTATGTCCATCTGAATTTTGACCGATAGCCTGTCTTCCAAGAATTTATAAATGGCTTACAGTTATCCTTGTATATGAGGTATATTCTCATTGCGAAGAGAATGCCAACCTTACTGAAGAACAAAAAGAATGTTGTAAAAACTCGCGAGGCAGTAAAGTTTTATTCCCTATAGACGCTCTTGCCATGATTCAAGCTCGTAAGCATCAACGAAACTCCTGCATGGCATACATTGACTACAAGCAAGCGTTTCTTTCCATGCCGCATGACTATTTGCTTGAAGTCTTACAACTTTACACAATCTGCCCACGCATCAATGACTTTCTAAGTAGTGCATGAAGCTTTGTGATACAAGACGGCTATATTTCAAGGAGACGCCTTCAGTGCACAATAGTTCTGTTTAGCGTTGAACTCATTGAGCAGTACACTAAACAGCATGTCTTACGGGTTCAGAATATATGACAATGAAACTGGTCACCAAGTGACTCATCTTCTGTACATGGATAACCTGAAACTGTACGCTAGTTCAGCCCAGACACTGCAGAAAGTGATCGATGTCACAAAGCAGTTTTCCAATGATATCCACATGGAGTTCGGTCTAGATAAATGCAGAACAGTGCATTTAACCAGATTGTAAATAGGGACCGCAGAGGCAGAGAACCAGTTCGAAAATGACATCAAGCAATGGCTGCGGGCGTGTTATATAAATATCTGGGTATTCTTGAATCAAGGGTATTCAGCATACGATAGTTAAGACTAACGACTGCCTTCATACGTGACTCAGATCGATTATAAAGAGTTCTATCAACTCGGAAACAAAATCAGGAAAATGAACACCTATGCCATCCTTGCCCTCACGTTTACGTTCGGGCTCATCAAATGCTCTAACACCGACCTTGATAAGTTAAACAGAAGCGTCTGCGTAGAAATGACGAAGCACCGAATGCACCACATTAATTATGCGATTGAAAGGTGCTTCTACCACGGCATACAGGCTTATGGGGCGTTGTTGTCAAAAAACTGTGTGAGTCACAAGTTATACTGTTGCGAGACTATTATAGCAGCAAACGAGACGTTGCGATTATCAGCACCATCTATAAAGCGCGTCTTGACTACACTCCCTTAAATCTGTCCTCAGATGAGGCATTGAATTTCTGGGCAGACACCATAGAGGATTTAGATAAACAATGGAGACAGAAAGCTATCAACGGCGCGGACCCCAAAACGTTAGGTCAAAATGAGGTGGATAGTGAGGCATCCAATATTTGTCTGAGAAAGGGTTTTCTGTATCTAGAGACGGAAGGATTCGCCGATTATTTATACTCATAATAGAATGGATACCTTTATATAGATACATTCCAATTCCCGTTTTAGAAAACAAGGATTACATCTTATATTAGGATGTTACTATCCAAACGTATCATTACAACCGACCCAATCGACCTGATCTCGCGAAACAAAAAAAAAAGGTGGAAGAGTGCACATCATCAAAATTGTTTGTACACTTAACCGAAATTTGCAGTCAACCTATACAACCGAGATTCATAAGTATAGTGAGTTAGGACATAAAGTAAAAACCATATGAAGGAATGTGAAGCATGCACCTATTACGCCTATTGTGATTTCGGCTACAGGCAATGTGCACGCAAGATGCACTAAAAATCTGTGAAGTGGCAGATGATAGCTCTATAAAATCATCCAGAGTGACTGTGGTCACCTCCAACGCTGGCAGTCGTTGTTTAAATATGGCAGCGGTAAGGGAGAAGCTCTCAGATACACCATACTCGTAATTGTATACATACAACATTATCGAAGAAGGTTTCAAGCATCGTATGACATTAACATAAACATCCTCATCTCATCAATCACTTGACTTAGTCCGTGGCTATGATGAAAAATCGGGATCACGGGTAGGGCTTGAGCTTTTCTCTCTCATGACTTTGACGGCTATACAAAAGGCCTGAGCATAATCGAGACCCGAAACCGAAACCTGAACTCGAACACGTTCGGGTTCGAGTTTTCATTGTGCGTTACTTCAGGTTCAGTTTTAAAGTTTTCGGAGGGATAAACCTGGGATAAACACCGGCAAACCACACATGGATCATAATTATTTCAACAAAAGAAT
>JAAAKG020112545.1:0-38700 GCA_010014905.2 Druon quercuslanigerum
ATTAATTTTTTTACTCAAAGTTTAACTATTTTATTTTAATCCATTTACTTTATTTTATTTTATTTTATTTTACTTATTATTATTATCACTATTATTTATTCTTATTTTTTTTTATTTTATTATGTGAAAATTCAACTTCACTAAGAATTACTTTTTTGTAATTTTATTTATCTATCTGACTATATAACTATTCTATTTTTAGTGAAAATTTTAGCTTTCTTGATAGAAATTTAATCGTCCTGGTTAAAAAGTCATGTGTCTAATTAAAAAATTAACACATTTAACACATTTGTTGAAATTTGTTTGACATTTTTATTTAGCTGTTATAAAATGTTTTGTTGCAAATTTCCCTTTAAGTACAAAATTATTCTTTTGTGTAGAAAATTGAACTACCTATTTGGTTCAAATTTTTTTGTTATGAAGATTTATTGTTGTTTGAAAAATTAATTTCTGCAATGAAAACTTGAAGTATTCCTTTTTTCATGATAAATTGATATTTTTTATAAAAATTTGATCTTTTTTATTTGGAATCCATATTTTTAGTTGAAAATTTGACTATTTCGTTGGGAAATAATTTATTTGGTTGAAAATTCGATTTTTTTGTATTTAAAAATATTTATTTTCTATCTGAAAATGTATCTTTCCTATTTTTATTTCGGAATTGACGTTTTTTGTTAAAAATTTCGTATTTGTGGTAGAAAATTCATCTTTCAGTTTGAAAATTCATTTTCTAAACCAAAAATGTAACTGTTCCGTTTTTGGGTTCAAAATTCAACTTTTTTGTTAAATATTCATATTTACGATTTGAAAACTTAACTATTATTTACATATTTTGTGCAAGAACTCTTATAAAATCCCGTATGATTATTGCCACTAAAAGTGTTTATGATTAATTTAGAAAGAAACACGTTTTTTGCATTAACGTCTTTAATCTCCTAGGTGTAAGGTTTTTTACATCTAAACGAAAAATTTAGAACGGACATGGATTTTCTAAATTGGGATTTTATATACCAACCGTGTAATTATATAAATCTTCGGATGGTTCATCATATTTGTTTATCTTCGCATACATAAAAAGTTATTGTAGTAAAGAACTCGTAAATCACGCTCCTTTCTTTCTTGGTAATTCATCCGGACGACCATTAGTTCCGCTTCATCTTCGGTGTAATTTCTTGGATAATTTTGCACCCGATACCTCATCAGTTAGTCCCTCAACCGTAACCCTACTCACGTTGTTTTATGAATCAAATCCGTTTTTAGATGTACCGGATGAATTAAAAAAAAAATTAGAGAGATTTGTTTTATTGCCTTTGCTGATTTTTATTTACTTGGAGAAAGTTACCATACTGCGTTCACAGATAAATAAGCCTGCTTAGACATTATAGTATTTTAATCATTTCTTCGGCACTTGTCACAGTTTTCAAAAGCCTAAGGCCAAACATGACACCTAATCATTTTCAATAACAATTCCTGTCACGATAGTTTTGAAATTTATTGTCCAGTATTACCTACACTTTATTAGTGATCAAAGCAGAGATATTATATTTTAAAATCGTAAAGCCTTTCTTTATCAAAACAGCAATTGTTGTTTTGATTCTCCTCCTTAAAATAAATTATCTTTCGTTTCAAAATTTCGATACAGAACTTCATAATTCAATCGTGCTTTGGTAACATCAAATATTATTACAGTGCGATCTATGATATATAAATGGTAATTTCATTCTGCAAGGCGTCAAGAATCTCTTCCCCATAGGATCTGACAATCTATCTGACAGACAAAATTATAAGTTCCACGATCCATCACACGTAACTTTGATCTATAAATTCTGCTCTTTTATAGACACACCCGTTGGATAATTTTATATTTACCCACGACTATATATCCTAATTTTTAATAAAATTCTTGAATTATACTAAACAGGGTTGCTATATGTCAGAGAAAGTCCGAAAATGACAGGGAAAACCTGATAGAATTAAGGAATTTTCAATAAACTGAAGTTGAAGTTAATGTTATTATTTTACTGAAAATTAAAAATTTGTTTCATAAAGTTAATTTTTCTGGTCCAAAATGTTACTGTTTTGTTGAAAATTTATGTTTTTCCTAATGGTATTACCATAACATAATCACAGAAATCACAAGTGCTTGGTTGAAAATTAATTTGTTCTGGCAAAAGGATTTAACTATTTTGTTGCAAATTCGACTATTTTTGTTAAAATTAATTGTTTTTGTATTGAAATTAAAATATTTTTCCTTGATATGTGAGCTATTACATTTCTTTTGTCAAATCATTTTTTTTAGTCGAAAATTCAACTATATATTTAGTTGAAAGTGGAACTACTTTTTTAATCTAATTTTTTTGTTGATTAATCACTTTATTAGGAAAACCTTTTTTTATTCAAAATTGTAGTATATTGCTGAAAATTATGTTGCTGTTGAAAATTCATCTATTTCAGTAGAAATGCCATCTTTTTTATCAAAAATCAAAACCGTGCGGTTTATAATAAAATTAATCTGTTTTGGTTGAGGATTTTACTGTTTTGTAGAAAATTCTTCTTTTTTGGTTAAATGCAACTAATTTTGGTTTGAAATTAAAATATTTTGGTAGAAATAACATGTTTTATATTTTTCGTTGAGAATCTATTGTTCATATTTCATCCTTCTAGTTAAAAATAAATTTTTTTGGTTAAAAATTAAAAAATTTGGTTCACAATTAATTTATTGGTTTTTAGTTCATTTAATTATCTAAAATTTCACTATTCCACGTTTGCTGGAAAATTGATCCTCTTCAGTTGAAAATTTAGCTATTTTGTCAAAAAATCGTTTTTTGTGGTAGAATATAATTTTTTGTTGTTAAAAATTTTATCCCATTTTTGGTATAGCTTCATCTTTTTGATAGAAATGGAATCTTCTTTCTTTAAAATTCCTCTTGTGGTTTGAAAATCAATCTGTGTTGGTTGAACATTGAACTTATTTGTTAAAATTTGTCTTTTTTCATTAAATTCAATAGTTTTTGGTTTAAAATTAAAATCTGTTTTTGTTGACACATCGATTATTACAATTTTTAAAGATAATTCATCTTTTTTGGTTGAAAAGTCAACTATTTAGTTTAAAGTCAAACTACTTTAAAAAAATTATTTCTTTGTTGATGATTCATCATTTCAGTGACAAAACTATTTTTTAATCCAAAATTTACCTATTTCGTTTAAAATTCCTATATTTTGTAGAAAATTTGTTTTTCAGCTAGAATATTTATCTTCTGGGCTAATTTTGGGTTCAAAATTAAACTATTGGCTTGGAAATACCCTTAATTAAAATATTTGGTTAACAATTCATTTCTTTGGTAAAAAAAAGTTGCTTTTTAAGTGCAAATTAATTTTTAACTGAAAATTTATCTATTCCATTTTTGGTTGAATTACATTTTTTGATGGAAATTTAATCTCCTTTGTTGAACTTGAACTTTATTTTGCTGAATTTTTTTTTTCATTTATTTTTCTAACTGAAAATTATTCTGTATTTAGTTAAAAATTGATCTTTCTTAGTTGAAAATTCATGTACATCTTTTGTTGAAAAATTTTCCGTTGGTAGAGAATTTATCATTTGAGTTGAAAATTGAACTGTTTGTTCAAACTTTTTTTTTTGGTTGTAGAGTTATTATTTTAGTTAAAACTTTATTTCCTGAAGTTAAAACTTTACCATTCCATTTTTCGTAGAAATTTGTCTTCTTTGGCAAAAATTTTAACTTCTTGGTTTAAAATTCCTCTTTTATTTTGAAAATTAGTCTCTTTGGCTGTGAAGTAAACTAATTTGTTGAATTCGTATTTTATGGTTTAATTCAACTGTTTTAATTAAAAATTAAATATTTTGTGCTGGAACTATGACCTATTAAATTTTTATTAGTTGATTGAAAATTAAGTATTTTGTAGAAAAGTTATATTTCTTGGTATAAAATTAATCTTTTGCGATGTAAAATCTACTATTTGGTTAAAAATGCAGCTATTTTGTTAGAAATGCAATACCATGAACTTGTAATATATGTAGATTCAGGTTTTTTGTAAAAATTTGTCTTACATAATATCTTCCAATTACCCCTCTTCCCTCCCTTCCTAATAATACTAGTAAGATTTTACCAAACCCCCTCCCTCCAAATCTTTTTACGTCATTTGTGGAATAATTTCCTGGGTGTAAGGATGTTCTCATGACTAAAAACACAATTATAACGGTCTCGAAAAATAAAAAATTTGTCAGAGAAAAATCAGGGAAAAGACGGGGAATTTTAAAATTGGGATTTTGTGACAACCTTGTAAAGTAAATGTTAAAACTTTTCGCAATTTAGTCAATCATTCTTTTTACTTGCTTGAAAACTACAATTTCAAGAACGTTGATCTTGAAGACTGAAGTACCACTTCCTTGAATCGCTTTGTAAAATAATTCGAGCCGATGAAGAAATAAACTCTATAAACACGGCTATAATTTTCTTAGATTAAGCCCATCGATAATTCTATAATGGCCCACCCTCGTCTTCTCCTGTCAGGTGAGTGCTCTACGATTTGATGTAGGATACGCTATTTTCAAAGGATTGAACACTTCCGGAAATAATTAATGTGAAATTATGCAGATCTTTAAAGAATTCTTGACATTAAAGTGGTTTCAAATCCATTTTAACGGTAGAATCAAAGGTGCATATACCTGGAAACGATAAGCGTTCATAAAGATTCGTGTGTCATTTTCAAGGCAGCTTTTATATAAACGACTCTTTATTCGATAATAATTGCACTCTGTAAGCATTGAGAACAATAATTTTCTCAAATCCTTGTTTAATATCTGGTATTTCCTTGGGACTGCCCCTGTTTTTTCTTTCATTCCCAAAATAGCTACCCCGCAGCGTATTTTTTTCTTTGGCCACTTTGTGAAACACTCTACAGTCTCGTTCCCATTTCAAACACTACTTGGTCGATTTTTTTTGTAAGCATCAATATAATTTTTCAAATCGATGTAGAAGTACTTATACACTTTTTCGATAAAAAAAGAATTTTTTATCAAAATAGATTAATCATTAACCAAAGTAATAAATCTTCGGTCCAAAAATGAATTCACATATCGAAAAGTTTAATAGTTGATATTTTCACCAAAAATATTTTAATTTTCAATCAAAAACATTTGAATTAAACCACAAAATACAAATTTTGAACAAATTAGTTAAATCCTCAATCAATACAGACTAATTATCAAACCAAAAGAACAATTTTTAACCAGGAATATTACATTTCTACCAAAAAAATATAAATTTCTGTCAAAAATGAAATAGTTAAATTTTCAGTTAAAGAAATAAATTTTCAACTAAAATGTTTATTTTTTAACCAAAACAGATTAATTTTCAACCAAACAGTTGTGATTACCAGCCAAAAAGATGCAATTTCAAGATAATTTAAAAAAATATTACAAATTTTTCTAGAATCTTATGAAATCACATAAGATCTCATGAAATTACTTAAAATCACTTGAAATTTTGGAAATTGTATAAAATCCTTGAAAATCCTCAGAAACATCATTAAGGCACTTCATGAAGAGCCTTTAATAATCTTTTTAATTACGGAGATCTTTTGAAATCTTATAAAATTCCTTGAAAGCCGTTGGAAATCCTTAAAAAATCTTTCGAAATATTTTGAAACTTTTTTTAATTAAATTTTTTCCGAAAAAAGATCTTCACCTTGGCTTCGTTGGGAATCGAACCACAGAACTTCCGATTTCCGGGCAGGTGCTTTTCCCTTATACTACTACAGCGATCGAAAGAAGAATTCTTTTTCAGAAATACATGCATTATTTTTCCAGGTGTAACGGATTCAAATTTTTCAAGGAATCTGTATTATCAGCAGAGAATAAAAGAAATTCTCAACGCTTTTTCAGACTAGATGAAGCTATGAATCAAAAATTTGTTTAATTACATTCTTTCCGAAAATCGGAAGTTATGTGGTTCGATTCCCAGTGTAGCGAAGGAAAAGATCTTTTTTCGGAAAAAATTTAATTTAAAAAATCCATATAGTATAAAAAGACGTTAAGAATTTCTGTTCTTCTCTAATGATAAAACAGATTCCTTGAAATATTTAGAAATCCTGTGAAACCCTTGGAATATTTTCAAATATCTTAGCTTAACCCGATAAACTTTCAGAATTAGGAATGCTTTTTTGGGTATTAGCAACTTTAAAATTGGTGAAAAACTTTGTTTTTATGGAAGTTTTTTTACATAATTATGGAGAAAGTCAAGACACTAATAATTTGTTAGAGTTTATGCTATAATTTCGGATACATGGATTCCCTATATAGTTGATTTGTTGAAAATATGATCTAACAATATCAATATACCTTCTCCCAATGTCCCAGATCGACCCCCCCCCCCCAACCTTTACTCAATTTATGGATGCCCCCCTATTAAATTCTATATTCAAGAAGACTTAGGATTTCATTCACTATGTAGATTAACAATAACCATAAACTTCTGATAATTTTTTACTATAAAATTAAATGTAACAATTTACATTGCAATATTACGACATTGCAACATTAAATATAAATTACTTTGTCTGGGGCAATTTACATTTAACTTGATAGTCTAATAATTTAAAACGTTATCATCATAATTTTCTGTATTTTTTTTTTAATATCGTTTGAAAGTAGATCCCTAAAGCAGGAAACGTAACATCCAGATAAAAGCTCTCTAGAACTGGACGTACTATAAATTCGTTCACAAGCAGGCGCAGGCAGTTGTAGCCAACATAAAACACAGTGAATGGCGTGGAGTAACTTTATGGAAAATATAATTAACAGGTCATATGCAGTGCTCCAGTCAACTTGTTCTCTTTGAAGAAGATAATTTGCTCAGCAAAAGAATAAAAGACTTACTCCACTTACAAATAATTTTTTATAAAATGATCAGTTCTACTCGGTGTCGTAAATAATCCTTCAGTGGATCCTGAATATTCTTGATTATAGACATTTGTGCCTGGTTAGTAAAATTATTCCACTTCTTTATGAAGTATGAAATAATTGTGTTGGCATAATAGTAAAGAGGCCGCGTGCAGGTCAGTCAAAGTCTGAAACTCTGAGAAAAGTTAGGGAATTTTTTTGGTCAGGGTAAATCAGGAATTTTGAAAAAAAGCGAAATTCCGGGAATTCCTGTAAGAAGTACTTTAAGTTACTGTCAAGGATAATCAGGGCTACTTGTCACTTTTTCAAGATAAAATTGCTATAGTCGCTTTTTAAATGAAAATATAAAAGATGTTTCAGAACTTTCCTGAATTCTTTTGAAATATTTTAGAATAAAATTAAAAGATTACGAGGTATCTTTAGTAGATCTTAATAAAAATTATTCCAAGGATTTTAAGATTTTTGGTTATTATTTAAGTTTCTAAGGAAATTTCAAGCGCATTGAAAAGTTTTGAAGGGTTTCAGAAGGTTTCAAGGAAGTTTTAAATATTTTACGATATAAGAAAAGATTTCAAGGCACTTTATAAGATATCCGAGGATTTTAGTTATTTTAGACAATTTGAAAAGCTTTTCAGGCATTTTAATAGATTTTTCAGGTTTTCAGAAAAAATCGTGTAATGTCAAGGGATTTCATAATATTTTAAGGGATTTCAATTTATCAACGTAAATTCAAGAAATTTCAAAGATTTTAGTATATTTTAAAAGATTCCAAAGAGTTTTAAATATATTTAAATAAATAAATGGATTTCAAAGGGTATGAGATATTTTAGGGCGATTTAAAATATATAAGGATTCAAAAGGATTTGAAAGATTTTAGGTAATTTAAAAGTATTTCAAGGAATTTTCAATTTATTTTATTGATTAAATGGGATTTCACAGGTTTTGAAATATTAAAGGTATGTCAAAACATTTTAAAACATTTTTAAAAGCTTTAAAAAGTTTTGAGTCATTTCAACATATTTCAAAGAATTTGAAAGATTTCAGGTAATATTAAAAGATTCCAAGAAATTTTATTTAAATTGATGTTAGTAATTGAATAGGATTTTAAAATATTAAAAATATTTTAGGGTATTTTGAAATTTTTTAATTATATTAAATTGATTACAGTAACTGAACGGAATGTTAAAGTTTTAGAAATATTTTATGATATTATAAAAGATTCGAAAGCATTTACAAAAGCCTTAAAAAATTTCAAGGCATTTCAAAAAATTTCAAACGATTCAAAAGACTTTTGGGAATTTGAAAAGATTCCACAGAGTTTTTTATTGATTACAATTGCTTGAAGGAATTTTAAAAGGTTTGGAATATTTTAAGGTATTTTAAAAGATGACAATGCATATTTCCAGGGATTGAAAACATTTCAAGAGAATTCGCAGAATTTGAATGATTTTAAGGGACTAAACATTTGTTCGTGTAGTAGTAAATAATTTTCTAGGAAGATTTAAGGATATTTTAAATGATTACAAATGATTTTATCAAATTTCTGCATATTTTAATGATTTTGAGGAATTTTAAAAGCGCTCAAGGTATTTTATACATTTTTCCAGGATCGCATGAAATATCATTAAATTTTATGTAATTTCACGAGATTTTATAATATTTTAATGGAATTCATAGAACTTGTTCACAAAATGTGAAGGATTTGGTAGGGTTTCAAAGATGTGAAGAGATTTTCCAACTTGTTTTTCAATTCATTTAAATTCATTTGCAATTCAGCATAAATTCTTATGAATATGTCAGAAATTCTTTAAAGATTTGTTGAATTCTTCGGATTCTTGTAATATTTTGGAATTTATTTGATTTCTTCTAAATTTACTTATTTCTACTGAATTTATTTATTTTTTGAAAGTTTTTTCTAAATTCATATTGAAGTCTTTTGAATTAAATTTGAATTCTTAGGTATTTCATCAAATTCTTTTAAATTCTCTTAAATTTTTGTACACTCATTATAAACTTATATTTGACTTATATTTGAATTCATTTGGAATTCACTCTAAATTCTTATTAATTTAACCTGAATTCTCAAGACTTCTTTTGACTGATATCAATGGATTTTTTTAGGTTTTTTGCAATTCACTTCAAGTCTTATGAACCTAATTCTTTTGAATTCTTCTGTATGTAAAAAAAACATTAGTCACATTAGTCGCATAGGTCGCATAGTGCCATCTATAAAGGATTCCATATTATAAATGTTTTGAGATTAAAATTTTCGTCTTTAAATGTATGGCCAAGCAAAATAAAAGAGTAGTGAGGGAAAAGTAAAGGAATTGTGAATTAAGTTTTACGGCCATCCAGAATAGGGGTCTGTAACTTACACAATCTGAAATATTATAGTAATTTCAAGGCATTTTCAAGAGCTTTAAACAATTTCAAGGCAGTTTGAAATAATTCCAAGCATTTGAAAGATTTTAGGTAATTTTAAAAGATTACAACGCATTTTAAATTGATGTCAATAATCTAATGGGATTTTAAAGGATTTTAAATATTTAAGGGTAGTTTAAAAGATTGCAATGCATTTTCAACAGCTTCAAAAAGTTGCAGAGCATTGTAAAAGTACATCAATCATTGTAATCCCTTTGCAATCACTTTTTAATCACTTGATTACCCACAAATTTAAAGTTTTCAGAAAATCGTTGAGACTTGTTAATGTTCAAAGACCGGCCATTGAGAAACAGTTTCAAATTATTTTTTTTTAATTTTGCATCATCTACCCTTCATTCATCGACGTATAAAATTTTTTTAATCAGATGAAATCTATGGGAAAAAGTGAGTTGAATTTGGAGACTGTATAAAATGCCTCGAACCCACACCATGTACGAAGAGTTGAAACCGCAAATCTATAATTTACCCTTTGCGATGCGTATAATCTTCAAATACCAGAAACTATCCTATTCATTATTTCGTTCTGTACGTTTGCTACCAGCGCTTCCTTTTACGAACACAAAATATAAATCCCTAGTCATTATGCTAATCCACCAAATGATAGTCTCCACCGAAAAAGAGATCCGGATCGCCTCGCGCGGCATCTTATGTGCAGGTACTTTGAGAATGGTCATTTCTGAGGTATTCCAATTCGCGATTCTGAATCTTTTCGATTCCCTGGTCTCATTTCAAGGTCGCGAAAGAAATCTTTGAGAAAAAACGAGGTCGATTATACACAAATATGGTTTTATAGGGTACTTTACTAAAATTCCTGAAGGGAACGTCTATTCATTAGGTAAGAATGATTTTTGAAATTTTAGCCCCCCCCCCATCCTCACACGCCTAACCCATTCTAATAATTCGTAACATTCTAGTAATTTTACCCTTAATACCTTTATTTCTTTATTTTTATATTTGTTCATATTTATTACTTAATATACAAAAAAATAATCCATTTTATTCACCGTAAAATATATTTCAAGGAATTTCCATACATTTGCAAGTATTTTAAAAGATTTTAATCAATTTTAAGGTATTTCAAAGGACTACAGTCTTTCAAGAGAGATTACAAATTTTTAGGATAGAATTTCAAATCATTTTAGAGGATTTCAAGAGTTTCCATATTTTTAAATATTTCAAAAAACTCACGAGATTTTAAAGGATTTAAAAGGATTTCATGTGATTTCGAAGTATGATTAGGAATTTTGAATAATAGTAGGAAGTTTTAATTGGATCTCCAAGATTTGAACGAATTTAAAGCGATTTCATAAGATTTTCAAATATTTCAGGTGATTTCAAAAGATTTACAAAGATTTTACATTGGTTTAAAATATTTTAAGTAATTCAAAGGAATCTTGATAATTTCACGAGATTTTAATGGATTTAAGAGGATTTCGTAAGATTTAAACTGCGTTAACGGGATTTCGAAGAAATTAAAAATATTATAAAGGATTTTAAGGATAAAGGATTTTAAAGGATTTAATTAGATTTCAAGAGATTCAAAAATATATCCATAGAGTTTAAAAGATTTCGTGAGATTTCAGAAGATTTAGCGGGATTTCAAAGGTATCCCGAATTTTATAACGAATTTTAAGGAATCTCGTGAAATTTTAATCTATTTCAAAATATTTTTATGGATTTTAATAAATGGTAAGATTTTTCAAGAGAATCCCTTCAGGATTTTATAAGATTTAAAAAGAGTTAACGGGATTTTAAAGAAATTAAAAATATTTTAAAGGAGTTTAAGGATTTTCAAGTAATAATAATGTATTTTAAAAGATTTTTAAGGATAAGGGATTTCCAAAGATTTTAAAGGATTTAATTAGATTTCAAAAGAATCAAAAATATTGTAAGGGATTTCAAGAGATTCAAAAAGATTTCCTCGGATTTTAAAAATTTCAATGAATTTTCAAGTGAATTGAATAGCGATCTAGTAAGATTTTGAAATCTTTCACGTAATTTTAATGATTTTAACCAATTTTCATACATTTTAAGGGATTTCTACGGGTTTTGAAGATTTCTAGCGACTTCAAGGATTTGCACGGTTTTGATGGGTTTTAAGAGATTTTAATTTAATCTTAATTTAATATAAATATAAGACCTTGGATTTAAAAGGATTTTAATGGATTTCATGTGATGCTGAAGTATTTTCATAAGATTTCAAAAATTTTCAATGAACATTCAGAGATTTAAGGCGATTTTGTCAGATTTCAAAAAATTTAATGGGATTTCAAAAGATTTCTGAACATTACAAACATTTTAAGAGGTTCTAAAAGAACTCAGCGATTTGAAACTTATTTAAAGTATTTCATGTAGTATACCGAAGTATTTTTACGAATTTTGATTTTTATCATGTATTTAAATGAGACTATCCGGGAAACTGCGAAGATTTTAAGGGATTTAACGAGATTTCAAACGATTTTAGAGGAATTTCAAAGATTTAAACCTATTTCTAGAGATTTGAAGGAACTTCCAACGATTTTAAGGAATTATAAGGAATTTATAGGATTTGAAGCGAAGATTTCCAAGGATTCCACGAGACTTCATTAAAGATGCACTATGTAACATTAAATTATAAAAAAAATGGGATTCGCGTTATGTGAGTTCCCTCACCATATCAGAAATCTTTCTCCTCCAGGGGTTTACCCTCACATCTGATTGGTTTAGAAAATCGACTCTGTTCAAAAAAGGTAATGTAAAAATTTGACAGTTGAGGAAACATGCAGCAGAAAACATTTGAAAATACATTTCAAACATACTTTTGTAATATCCTAAAATATTTCCAAAACTTTAACATTCCATTCAGTTACTGTAGTCAATTTATTATAATTGAAATACCTTAAAATACCCTAAAATATTTTAAATATTTTAATCTCCTATTCAATTGCTAACATCAATTTAGATAAAATTTTTTGGTGTGCATGTAAGTGTTTCCGTATAAAACGCTGTGGGTTGAATTTTTTTCTGGAATTGATAGGCATTGATAAATTGAAACTAATTTATTAAATAGGTTACATGGAATGTCAACACTTTTTAAAAAGTCAATAGTGGGATCAAAGCGAGTAGGGGAAGTCGCGATAAGCGGTAGTGCGATAATAAGTGGGAGGGTACTGCATAAAAAACAATTTCGACAGTCAAAACAGGTGCTAACCTGTAAGTGTATACGAGCGGGCTGGTGTTGTTAGTAGCTTCAGTTTTAGTTACTCTTTCGCCTTGGCCTTGGTGTAATTGATATATACTATCAATTGCTAGCTCACCCGTGTCGAAATCTTGCTGTGGCCTCGGTCGGGGACGGATCGGGCCAAATCGGCCCCAGATCGGGGAACCCGAATGTGGCCAGATCCGTCATGAAACGCATGCCCTGATCTGGACCGAACCTGATAGCCCGGTCTGTCCCCGATCTGGCCCCGATCAATTTCCGGTTCAAAGCCAGGTTCTAAATTATGGGGTATTTTTAAATTAAATAATTAATACATATAAATAAATAGGGTAAACGCCTTATCATTACGTCCACTCTTAGTTTTACTCATGTGTATACTTTCGTTTATCATCAATTATGGGAATTTTATTTTCACTAAAAATGTTTTGAGGTATTTAAAACGCAAAATATCAGACAAAAATAAACTTGAGCTTGATACGGATACCCCAGAGTATGAAACACAACCACCCCAGAGACTCCCCCTAAATAAGGATTCATAATATTTTCTCTCTAATGTCTTTATAGTCCCACTTAAAGATACAGGGGGAATACTAGTCTTATAATTAAAAAAGTTGCTAAATTCCACAATAATAAGACTATTGAGTCCAGGAATTTGCTATCAGGGAATTTAGTCTTATTTTAGGGATTTTTATTTCATTACCTCGCACGCAGCCAAACCACCCACGCGTCAAGTTCGGTGAATTACGGCCTTACGTGCGCGCACCTGATCCACGATAATCGTCTCTAATCTTCCACTTTGGCCCTTTGTTGGGCATTATCTCTTCTTCTACTCGCGGTCAAGCGGCGTATAAATCATCCAGACCAGTAAATCATCCTAGCTAAAGCGAGGAAAGTTTCAAACGAGTTTTTGCCAAAAAGTGGTATAAATATGTTGCTTAATAAATTTACGATAATAATAATAATTTATTTAATTTGCAGTCAAAGCAGTGATTGTAATGCTCCTCCCAAGAGTCTTGTTTTATGTTATTTATGGGAATTCCAGACTGTAAGGGCACAGCTTTTGACTTTAGATCTACGTTAGAAAAGCATTTCGGTCATTTCTGAATCATATAAATTATAATTTATTTGGCGAAATTAAAAAATTAACTATTGGAAGCATTCATTCTATAACGGCCTAAACGCCGCCATTTAACAGACTGTTTTTATGAGCTCAAAAATTCTCTAAGTTTGAGACACGTATTACACAGTAAGAATTTTGGTTAAAAAACATTAGAAGTTGGTTTTCAAAAAATATATGATAAATATAACTGTCTGAAAAATGGCTTTCATTCATCCATAACTTAAAAACTAAAAAAATCAAATTCCTGAGAAAGCCTTCATAGGTAAACAAAAATAACAATTTATGAACACTTTTACCTTCTATATGCACAAATTTATGAAAATTGTAGAGTATTAAAATTTTTTTTAAATACTTCATATTTGAAAAAAAGATATTTAAAAAAAGTAAATCCCGAAATTGTCAGTAGAGAAAGATGTTTCAGGCAAGATAGAACAATAAATTATTCGAAAATATAGAATCTCCAAGTCAAAAAGATGATTTTGCTACCAAAAAATTGGGTAGTCAACCAAATAATTAGGTTTTCAACCAAAACTGGTGAATTTTGAACAGTGTATATCAATTTTTAACCAAATAGTTAATTTTTAAACAAAAATCATCAATTTTTGACAAAAAATTTAAAAAGTAACATTTTAAAGAAAAAACATTATAATTTCAAATAAAAAAAAAATTAAATGTAACCAAGAGAACACGAGTGTTGCATTTTTAACCAAACTTTTAAATTTTTAACCATAAAAGTTAATTTTCTACCAAAAAGATATATTTTCAACAAAATGCATAAATTTTTAACCAAATAGTTTAAATTTTAGTCTAAAAATATGAATTTTAATAAAAAAAACTAAAGGTTTAAATATGTATTAAAAATTATCATTTTCAATTCAGAAAAGCGAATTTTCTACCAACTTGTTGAATTTTCCTTTTAAAAGGACGAATTTTCTACAAAATAGACCAAGTGTGTCTCGCGTACCCCTCCAAGAATTTGGCTTTATGAAAAAATAAAAACAGCTGAATTTTCGAAAATAAAATTGAATTTTTTACCAAGTTGTGGAATTTTTTACCCAATATTTGAATTTTTAAGCCAAAAAGACGATTTTGCTACAAAACAGTTGTATTCGCATCTAAAAAATATGAATTTTCAACAAAAATCTCAGTTTTAACTAAACACTTGAATTCCCGACTAAAATCTACAAAGAAAAAATAAATATTTAATTAAGTATAGTTCAACTTTTAACCAATGAGTTATACACAGCCCTTAATATTCATGTGCTGTTAGGTTTTTTTTTTTTAATTTCAACAATATAATTCAATAATATAAAAAAATCAAATTTACTGCCTTATTTTACTCAATTAGAACAACGCTTTAAAATCATTAGGGGACCCCCGCACCACCTACCACCTTTAACATACATTCGTTGTGAAAAAAATCACAGTTACTCCCTCTAAACAATTTTCTGACTCTGCCCTAGGTTATAAAAAGGTTTTAAAATTTTTAGTCGATCAGTAATTATTTCCTGATGAGTAAGAGGTTCAGAAGTACTTATAATGATCTTGCGATCATCATTGAATGATCACCTTCGAATAACTGTCCCTGAAAATAAATTTCAAAAAATCTGCAAAAAATGTATAATTTTTTTTCTTTTCTGTGCACAATAGTAAATTTTTTAGCCAGAAATAATTACTTGTTACTAAGTTAATAAAAAAAGAGTAGTGTGGTATCATCTACAAAACGGGACGACTTTCCAAGATAATTGCTGAATTGCTTAAATGTTTGCTTAAATGTTTAAAAAATTATTTTCTTTTTCAAAAAATACAAAGGGATTTCCGATTATAGACAGAATGATACTTAAAATAGGAGTGAGTGTGACAGAAAGTAGTAGTAAAAGAAGAAAGAAAGTAGTAAAAGTAGCCATAGCACAGACAAGGTATCCTGCTGTGAGTGCGGTTACTTCAATAATCGGAAAGCCTTTTGTATTTTCCGTAATAGAAAAGAATTTTTTAAATTTTTACGCGCAGCTTGTTGCTCACTGACATTACGTACATCATTTTCAAAGGCCAGAAATGTCCAATTTTCTTCAAGAATTATCTCCTCCCATTGTTTAGATTCGGAGATGACGCGTCACTACTTTTTTGTAATTAACCTTATAACAACTGATTATTTCTGATTCTAAAATTTATCATTATGTACAAAAGGAATCAATTAAATTCACATATATATTTCACAGGTTTTTTTATTTACTTTCAGAGACTAACAGTCATTGAAAGTTGAGCATTCTGAAATGATGTTGTGATAATGGTACTGCTTATAACCTTTCACTCATCAGAAAATAATTTCTAATCCACTACGAACTCTAAAATTCTGTATCATTTTGCGCAAAAACTGTAAACTGTAAAAAATTACAATATCTATTTTTTTTGGCAGATATTAAACAATATCGATTTTGTGAGTTATGCTGCTATTGTATTACCTGTCAATTTGTCATGTTATATAATTTAAAGATATACTTGTTATTCCAACTGCCACGTCCCACTTTTGAGCACAAATTTGACCAATACTTCCAATTATAAGGTAAACTGCAAAAGTTGAAATGTGGTCGACTGTTGCATGACCTGAGTAAGTTTTGAAAACATTTCAACGCCAGTGGCGAAAGGTGAACCTTCATTTCCTTACAAATTCAAATGCAAGAAAAATAATATCGGGGTCGTGGCGAAATATTCTTCCAGAAAATCACAAGGAACTGCAAAAACTGCGCATGGCCTAAAGCCTTGGCGTCCCTTTGGCCCCACGAAGGTTTTCGTTGGTGATTTTCGTGTGCGTGAAAAGTATACATAAGCCCACCATCGGAATCGAGCAAAAGCTTGCAAATTCGCTCGTAACTCGTCGAGTGCGGGATGTTATAGGTATGGAGGGTCTGGGCCTCATTGGGCCTCATTGGGCCTTACCGGGCATTTTCAAGCGGGCCCTAAGGACATGCGCGTTCCTGTTTCTTGTGCGCGAGGGGCCAAGTCGAATGGAGGGTTAGATAGACATTGGAATGCATGCACGCGTGGGCAGTTCTTCGTCTTAGTACACATGTACGTACCTACGGATAAGCCTTGGGCTGCAAGACGAGAAGTGGTTTTGCACCAAGCACAACCACTGTTATGGGAGCCCCTCGTCCCTCGCTCCGTAAGCTTTTTATACTGCTCGAAAAAACGTCGAGAGCCCCTCCAGCACGCGTGCCGTGCACACACCTTGCGCATAATTAATAATATCGTATCGCCGAGAAAAATATTGCCGACGTGCAACAACGATGCAATTTCGCTTCCAAATCTGAGCAATGGAAAAAAAGAGAGCGAGGAAAACATAAGTGGCAGTTTATCAAAGTGCAATAATTATCAGAGAAAGGCCTTTGGCATTTTAGAATAAAATTCAGCCAGATATAATTGCATTATCAGGGTTGCTACAGGTCAGGGAATTCTGGAAAGTAAGAGAATGTCAGGGGGCACCTGAAAGAGTCAGGAGGGACATCTGCTAATTACGTAAGGCGTTTTTCTGAAAATTTCAACCCTTCCTACCCGCAGTAAAGATACCGTAAGATTTTCTGTAACCCCTCACACAGAGAGAAAAAAGGTAAAAAGAATTTCAGGTTGAAATGCTGGGAGCAATCTCACCATAGGAAAAAAATGAAGATCAGTACATATGTACTGATCGTACTTGGAGGATATTCGTCTTTCTAGCATGAAAATGCAACATTTTGGATAAATTTATTTTTCTTCATTGATTGGAAAATCTATCATGGTGTAAAATTCAACTTTTTTGATTAACATTTGCCTTTCTGGTTCCAAGATTCATCTCTTATGGTATAAATGTAATCCTTTTGGGATAAATTAAACGGTTTTAGTAAAATCTTAAACTATATCATTCCAAATTCTTTTTGTTGAAAATTCATATTTTAAGTTTTAAAAATAACAGTTTTGTAGAAAATTTGTCACTCGAGGATGAAAATTCAACATTTTTGATGATATTTTTTTATTTGACTGAAAATCTTTGGTTTGAAAACTCATCTCTTCGTAGAAATTTCATCCTTTTCGGTTGAGTTCAATAGTTTTTTGGGTTAAAATTAAAATATTTTTTGGTTCAAATATAAGATTTATGTCCTTGGTTTAAATTTTTTTAAATAAATTAATTTCATTAACTAAAATTTAACTATTTAATTTTGATTTGAAGACTTTTCTTTTTTTAATTAAACGTGTATGTATTTGTTTTTAGATGCGTATTTTTTATATAAATTTAATCTATTTGGTTGACCATTCATATGGTCATCGAAATTTGAAATATTTTGTTAAATTTAATTTTTTGCTCAAAGATTCATAATTTTACTGAAAATTTATCATTTTTGTTTAAAATTTAAGTATTTTGTTAAAAATGCATTTATTTTGTTGAAAATTCGTCCTTTTTGGTAGAAAATTAGTCTTCTTGGTTGAATTTTAATCTTTTTTATTGAGAAATTATTTTATTGGCTGAAAGTTTAAATATTTTATTGATAATTCACTGAAAATTTATCTGTTTGAACATTCGCTTTTGGTAGAAAAATTATATTTTGAGTTGAAAACTCAACTTTTTCAACTATTTTGTTACAAATTCCTCATTTGGGTTTGAAAATATTTTTTTATATGATAATTCCACTTTTTAATTGAAAATCCGTATTTTTCCTTTTAAGTCAACTGTTTCTGATTGAAAATTAAATTTTTTTTTAAAGTTCCTTTTTTTGTGAAAATTAATTTTTTTAACTGAAAAAGGGTTATTCCATTTTTGATTCGAGGTTGACCTTTATGAGTTGAATACTCAACTATTTTTTAAAAAATTTATGTAGTTTGTTGAAAAATCGTCTTTCTTGTTAAAAAAGTGATTTTTTTCGTTGGAAAATCAACCACTTAGTTCAAGAAGATTAATCTATCTTGTTGTAATTACAATAATTTTAACTTATAATACATGTGGACTTAGTATTTTTTTCAAAAATATGTGTTAATATCTTTCAATTACCTCCCCTGCCACCTTATAAAAACTGTAAGATTTTTCCTAACACCCCTTCGCCTCAAATAGTTATACGTGATTTCACAATCACTTCTTATAAAAATCTGTGCGCATAAACAAACAATTTTATTTTGCAATAACGTTATTGATCTCTGAGGATATGGTGCAGGGTTGTGTTTGAATCTGAAAAAACAGAGTGCAACGCCCAGTGAAAATAAAAAATTTATCAGACAAGTCAAGGAATTTCAAAATTGTGATTTTGTAGAAACCCTGATTATGTTTAAAAATTTCGTGCAGTCATCATTTGATTAGGGCTCAATTTTCAGGAGTGACTCATTGCGGTGGAGTGTTTACATGGTATGTCGAAAGGGTTTAATTTAGCCAATATGCCACAAATTGTATAACGAATCGTTGATCCTCCCCCAAATGTTCGAGCCCCATCATGATCTTAAACTGAAATTTCGTTTTGCTTTATAGATGAAAAGAAGATGTGGATAATTCTTATGAATTAGATCTGGTTTGATCTTCAGATACATAGCGAGTGGATGTCGGTATATTTCGACATAGGCATAGGATAGGATTGGGGGATTCCTAGCTAGAGAAGGAGGCGCCAGGGCGTTCTGGCAGGGTCAACTAACCTTTTCATTAGCTAACCTCGGGTCGGCCGCATCGCAGCCTATAAAGCTCCTAAACATTGACGCAAGCAAAGATCCCTTACGAGTCCTAAACTACAAAGTATATAATTATTAGTGTGTTGAGAAGATATGAGCCTTGTAATTTTCTGGCGCCACGAAGCGACTCAGACTTGGAGACATGTGCTTGCTAATTATCACCTACGATGCAAAAGTCTGTTTCCTAAAATCCTTTCCACTGATGGGTAAGTTAGGTACTTTTTAATAGGAACTTAAGTCGTGGTCAAAAATCGAGGCCCCTCACTTCTTTTGATTGCAACTCGCTAGAAAAAAACCTCGGAATTTTTCAATAAAAATCATCTGTAAGTTTAAAGTCTGAAAAATTTAACGATATAATCACTTTTATTCTGAAAAACTTTTTTCAATAGTTAGAGGGCAAAACATCACAAAAAAGAGGGTTTCTTGGCCTTCTTTTTCAAGCATCGACTTTCACCTTTTTCCAGAAAGATTTTATTACAAATACGTTATCTTACGAACAATTAAAGATAGGAAGTCGTTTAACGGCCCCGCATGTGCAGGTTTGCGAGGCGAGTATTAACGAAGGTGGCTTTTGTCATGGAAAGGGTACTTTTTTTTACCACTTGTCCTGTTGTACTGGCCCACGCGCCAATACTGATTAAAGTTAGAAATATTGACACTGATATTTTTTTTGTAAGAATGATTTTATCATGAATTTAATTATTAAATTGCATTCGCATAAAAAATGCACATGTTGAGCCATTAAACGGCATCCTATCTTTATTTGGTCTTAAGATAAGGTCTTTGTAAACAAATCCCCGCAATAAGCAAATGATTGAATATTTCAGAATTTTGAGAAATATATTGCATTAAACCACGTTGAAAGGATATCTTACCTCTTCCTGGAGAAAGGTTATTTTTTTATTTAACTATTGACAGTAATTGTTTAGAATAAAAGTAATCATATCGTTGAATTCGAAAGACTTTAAGCTTTCAGATGCTTTTTCTTAAATAATTCAAGAGACTTTTTTGAGCGAGTTTCAATCAAAAGAAGTGAGGGGTCTTGATTTTTGGTCCCGACTTCGTTATCGTTATCGTTGCCTACTCAAAAATTAGATTTTTCTTAGATACGTTGTGAATTTGAGTCATTTCAAATAATTCTATATGTTCAATTTTTTTCAACAAGAAACCATAAGTTTTAATAAAATAGATCAATATGAAAACCAAAAAGACTATTTTTCAACTGAAATGTTGAATATTGAAAAAAAATTAATGTTTACAGAGTAATTCAACCTTTAACCAAGTAATTGAATTTTTAACCAAAAAAGATTAATTTTCCACTAAAATCGATTTTTTATCAAAAAACAAACGAATTATCTATAAAATAACGGAATTTTTCACTGAAAAAGTTTAATTTTCAACTAAAAAGTACTAATATTCAACTAAACAAATCAAATTTTCAAAAAAGAAAGATCAATTTTCAATAACAAAAAACGAATTTGTAACTGAAAAAGCAGTTTAACTTTTAAGCAAGTAGTTGAATTAAAAAAATAATAATACTTTTGCGCCTATAAGGTTAACTTTCTTCTAAAAAAAAAGACTTTTCAACAAAACACATAAGTTTTTATCCAAACAGTTGAATTTGCTACTAAAAAATATCAACCAAGTAGTAAAATTTTGAATAAAAAACTGATGTCGCAAAAAAAGTAATAGCAGATATTTCAACAAAAAACTTTTCAATTTTAAATTAAAAAAACATTTGATATTTCAACCAAAAAACAATTGATATTTCAATGAAAAATATTTAAATTCATTTTTTAAAAACTGTGCAATTCGACCAAGACAGATACATTTTCAACATAATAGTGGAATCATTAGCTCAATAGTTAAATTATCAGTTACAAAGAATTAATTTTCAAGAAAAATAAATGAATTTTATCAGATTCGTTATATCATAAATCAATAAGATGAATTTTCAACTAAAATGGTAAATTTTTAAGTAGAATAGTTACATTTTCAGTTCAAAAACTTAATTTTTAACCACCAAAAAATGAACTTCCAACAAAGTACTTAAATCTCTAAAATAAAATTTTAAGAGCGAAGTTCAAGTTTGAACCAATTAGTTCAATTTTCAAACATATAGTTGAATTTTTAACTGCAAATATAGATTATCCAAAAATAGAATGGATTAAGTTTTAGAACAAAAATGAATGCTCACGAAGTGCCTAGTCGTCCCGAAATTCGGGATATTATATAATATTTTTCATAAGCTTGGGTAATCGTCCCGAATATTCATAACAACTATTTCATCCCCTTTTCCAACTCCCCCGATTTTTCACGACGACTATACAGCCTAATTTTTAACAATAAAAAAAACTGCTTTTAGAAATTAAATTTTTTTCCTATCTAAAAATGTTTCTATAGATTTGAGAAAATTTTGAATTCCAGGAAGAAGAAAAAATCGAATTCTCAAACTTTCGAAAACTAGCCGCCACAATTTAAATAGCGAAAATGAAAAAATATTTTGCAAAGCAATACAACTTCTTGATTCTCATGAAAAAATATGTATTTATTTTTGAAAGTTTACTTCGAAAGTAACTAAGACAGTTAAGATTTTTTTTTTCTTTTACTGAAAGAAATTTAAGAAAATTCGTTACATAATTACAAAAGTAACTTTTTTACAAAAAAAAGTAACTAGATACTAGTAACTAAAAAATCTGATCACAGAGCCTTTTCACTTATCAAATTGAATTTCTCTGGCAAGTTTCTTTCATGAGCGAGATTTTACTTGAATGTTCAAAAAATCGAAGGGGTCGCTGTACGCTGGAGACTTTTTCCATTTCTGTCATTAAGAGCTTCAAACGTGGGAACTGGACACTTTCTATTAACTTTTACCTTGAAACAATGCGTTCTCGCTCTTTGGTTTTCGCTCGGAGCATCCCCCGCAGTGCTTCAATTACATTAAGTACACAAGAAACGCTTTTTTCCTTTCCTGAATTTTTTTCCAATCAATCGATAATCAGGTTACGGGGTAGACAATATTTCTTCATCTTTATTTCGACAGGCTCCCACGGGTCACTTAACAAGAATCGAGAGAGTGAGAAAAGTTTCTCAAGGGGCTTTCTTTTGACTGAAAAATGAAATATCCCATTATTGATTGAAAATTATTCATTTTTAGTTAAAAATACAAGAAATTCGTTAGAAATGGATGTATTTTGTTGTTAATTCGCCTTTGTGATAGGAAATTAATCTTATTGATTGCAAATTTAACTATTCTATTTTAGGTCAAAAATTAATAATTTTCAGTTGAAATTCAACTATTTATTTGAAATTTAAAAGTTAAAAAACAATTATATTATCAAATGGAAAATCCATCCATATTGTATAAAATTCCTTTTTTTGGAGTAAAAATTTAACTGTTTTGTTGAAATTTAACTTCTTGGTTAAAAATTTTTATTGTCAGATTGTAAATTCAACTGCTCTCTGGAAGATTTTTTTTCTGATTTAAAAATCCAACAATTTTGGTGAAAATTCATCTTTTTGGTTTGAAAATTGTTCTCTTTTGGTAAAAATTTTATATTTTTTGTTTGAAAATGCAGCTGTTTGGATAAGCATTATTTTTTGTTGTGCTTGAAGATTTAACTATTTTATTAAAAACTTGTGTATTTTGGTTAAGATTAACTGTTTTTCAGTTGGAAAGTTCTTTTTTTTGTTGGTTGAAAAATTAACTATTTGGCTAAAAAATCATCTTTCTTGATTTAAAATTTAGCTATTTTGTTGAAAATACAATATATTTCAACTGTGTATTGAATTGAATTAGACATGGTGCATATACATTAATTTTATTTAAAAGAATGTATTCCCCTATTATTTACCCTTTTATGTGGGAAATCACTTTTTACCGGGCTTAAGAGTAAGCATTTTAAACATTAAAGTCTATTAAAATGATATTATGGTTTTATGTTTATTTGTGACATCGCCCTTGAGGATTATAGTGTTGTGTGATGAAATGTCGTGTGAATTTCATTACATGAGTAACGAACTTTCTTTCTGGACCCTTTCTTTAATAAACTGTTAATCAATCATTATCATCGGTTACATTATTGAAAAATAATTTTCAGAACAATTATGGAAACGCAATTAACGGTAAAGTAGATGCTTTTAGAATTTCCATGACGATGTAAAAACTGACCAATAATTAAAACGACCGTTTCAATAAAAGGGGAAATTATTATCTGACATGCGGGAGTGTTACATATAAAGAATAAATAATCGAGTATCAATTTAAACAACGTTTATAACATTGGCTGGATGAAACGAGGATAACCGCAATTAGGCGAATGCGAATATAGTACGCGTGACATGAAGGTAGGCAGACAGATAGCCAAGCAAGCAGCCAGACACACGGACGGACAAGCCTTTCGCCTCGAGGCACAGTGCGACCAAGAGCAGATTATCTACTAGATTCAACTGCTGTCTCATGTCTGTTCATGATGCGAACATTCGTATTGAAATTCAATTTGCAACTGAAATACAAAATCACCGACTACTTTTCAGTTTTCCTTACCGTCCTCATTCCGCTTCGGGATACGTTCGGTAATACTTTTTATGTCACTGATACCAGGCTCGAGTACTCTCGCAAAATCATGGATGCATCAAATCAGATTAGGTATCCTCTCTTAAAAAGAACCAGTGAAATCTCACTATCTGAAACAGCCAAAAGTGTGTGAATAAGAATTAATGAGATTTCACTGGTTCTCTCAGTGGAATTCCGTCACTGGTTAAAGGAAGGTTCGCTGGTTTCTCAGTACCAGTAGTCGTCTGAGCGTACGCGGTGTCTTCCGTCAGGTGGTTAGGTATGACACTTATCATTTATCACTAGTGTGCTAACATTTAGAAAATTATCTTATAAAACCCGTAGTTTACTCACGCAACAATAAATGGGGGCCGGGCTGCAATGTAATAGGATATAATATATTGCGCCTAACCATGAGAAGGCCCGTCATTACGTGAACTTGCATCGTCGCTTAAAGTCAAACTCAAGTGGCCAGGGGCCTCCCCACTTTCAAACGAAACATATTATACCCCCTGCAAACAACAGGAGGTGTATGTCTTGGATCTGTGGAGCGCTATATTACAGGTGGAATCTATCATTTGGCATCACTGGTATATTCGGTAACACTATTTTAGTTGAGTCTGTTACTGGTTCACCCAGTCAAATGAATAAAGTTTCCGGTTTACCAGTTATAATTCAAAATACTGATTCAATCAGTGACAATTTCACTGGTGCAGTTTAAGAGACGTATCATTTCTTTGAGGTTGGGAGAAATTATGAAAATTTCCATCATTCTTCTCAAAATTACAGCTGAATGTTCGCAACCTAGTAATTTTTGGAAAATACTACTACTGTGAGGTTTATTTTCAGTAAGGCGACAAACTGGCCAAGCAGTCGTGGGTTCCAATCATGTTGTGGGGAAGTGAAAAGAAAATACTGTCTCAGAAGACTCCACACATATTCTTTGATAACAGAAATCCTTAATAATGTTTAGTTTTTGACAGAAACAAAAGATATAATATACTTTTTATCTACAGTTTTTGCGGTAAATATTAAAAATTAAGAATTTTGTAATCACTTTTTATCTGAAGAGGTCACATAATTAATGTAATTTGAATAACATCTTAGGGAGCGTTCATAAACTGATGCATTGACAATTTGAGAGGTCGGGAATGGGGTCATGTTAAAAACTACAGATTTTAACAGAGATAGAGGCGAGGGGTGTCTTTGCAAGTAAATTTATCAATCGTTTAAAGAATTTTTCTTTTTCTCTTTTTTGAAGAAACTTCTTTTTTCGTTTAATTGCGAACTGAATCAATAGAATCAAATAAGAAAATACAACTATTTTTGATCAAAAACTACTTTTTTTTGGTTCAAAGTTTAATACGTTTTTGATTCGAAATTCATCTCGTTTAGTTAAAAATATTCTACTATTTGGTTCAAAATTTTATTATTTTATTAAAAATTCAACCATTTTGCTGAAAAATCATCTTTTTAAACCGAAAATATGTATGTTGTTGAAAATTCGTCTCTTATAGTGGTAAATTAATCTTCTTTGACAAAAAATTATCTTTTTGATTGAAGGTTCAACTATTTGATTGAATGTTGAATTTTTTTGTTAATTTTATTTCTTCTTTTGATTGAAAATTGATATTTGTAATTAAAAATTCATCTTTTCTAGTTGAAAACTCAAATATATGGTTGCGAATTAGTATTTTTTTTAAGAAATTTAATCTCCTGGCTTGAAACTTCATCCTATTAGTTAAAAGTGCAACAGTTTAGTTGAAAATTAGTATGTTTTGGTTAAGGATTCAACTATTTCGTTAAAAATCGCCTTTTCTATCTGATTGAAATGTCTTTGAAATGAGAACTTTTTTTTTGTTGAAAAATCCACTAGTTGGTTTAAAGTTTAACTACTTTGTAAACAATTAATTTTTTAAGGTAGAAATTCATTATTTTCATCTGTTTGGTTAAAAATTCGTAATTTGGTAGAAATTTTATCTTTGCAGATTTAAAAATCTGCTATTTAGTGGAAAATTCAATTATTTTGTTGCATATTAAACTATCTTAATAAAATCATCTTGTTTGGTTGAAAATTAAACTATGTTCTTGAAAATTCGTCTTTTTGGATTAAAAATTCTATTTTGGTTAGCTAATGAACTTTCTTGTTAAAGATTTAACTTTTCGGATTAAGAATTCCTTTAAAAAAATACTTCTTTTTGACTTAAAAATTCTACGATTTGGATGAAAATTCAACTGTTTTCGGTTGAATATTTTACGTTTATATTTTTAAATTTATATTTTATATTTTCGGTTGAAAAAATCTTTCCCGCTTAAAAATTCGACTTTTTCGTTAAAAATTAATATTTTTCGTTAATAGTTCTTTTTTTTTGTTGAAATTTCATCTCTTTTGGTAAAAAATATCCTTTGATAGAAAATTCAACTAGTTTTTTTTGAAAATCCATTTTTCCAATTTTAAATCTTAGGTATTTAAAGCGTTTCATAATGAATTCAATATGGCATTTACGTTAATTCCTCTGTTTTGAGAGCGTTTTGGACTACGAGGTCTGATATTTTAATATTTTTAATTATACTTGATTCATCACCGAAGCTTAAACGTTGAATAAATGTGAAATTTGTATTTGGCCAACGGCTACGTTACTTACGGGAGATGGGGATGGCGTAAGGAAGAGATACAATCGTCAACGAGAAGGGCCTGGTTGGAGGGGGGGGGGGGCAAAAATATGCAAAAATTGGTAACACATTTTATGAACAACCCCTTATCCTACGATCGAAAAAGTGTTCAAGGATCCGATTCTCTTATCAAACACCTGATCGTCCACAATCACCCACTTGTAATTGCGCCAAATTACAACATACAAGCCGCAATCTGCACTTATTAAGTAATTAAACCAAATGTACGAGGAAGGCAAAAAATAGGTCGCAAAGTCATAATAATAATTAATATATATCATTATATTATCCAGAAATATGCATTATATCTCTTGCTCCTAATGATCCTTTAAATCTAAGCCCAGATTCGTTGAAACGAGAATAGTGTGAGATACGAATAGTGGAATTCCGGAACGTGGAAAGTTCGGAAATGAACGGTTTGTGCATCCTGAACGATTACACGAAACCCCTAATGGAAATTACAGTGGTTCTTAAGTGGCGCGAGGATATACTTACCTTGCAGGACTCCGTTAGCGCTTTTTAGTCGAGTTTGACTTATTCCACGACTGAGATTGTGTGGGAAGAAGCGTTTCGGTAATCAATGGTTTTGGCAGGTAGGCGCCCTTTTAGTGGTTCTTGAAGAGTATATAACCACGGTTTTGGGTTTCGGGCTAGGCAACCGTTGAAACGAGTGGGGGTGGACATTCCCCCTCGCAACTTCACTGATTATTTCTCTCCTGGAACTGCTTTCGTGGGAGGTTTGTATTTGTACCTTCTGATTTCTGCTTATTTTTCGCTTTCCAATATTCCCATAGTCTCGACTCACGTTTTTTACGCTGAACTCTCACCTGCAATTGCTACCTTCTCTTCTCATAGGTTTAGTTTTGTTGCTCGCTACTTTTTCATATTTTTATTTCATCACTCAGATGCACATTCTTTTTGGACATTTACGTATAGGCAATCAAAACTAACGAAGTATACCTAAATTCCTCCTTCCACTGGCGATTGACAGAAAGTAACCCTTTAAATTAATCTCTCAATTAACCTAAATACTTAAACTCTCAATTATCCTCATGGTAATGCCTGACGTATTTAATCATGCAGTTCAAGTCGCAAGTACTTGTATTCGCCTGATCATTTGGCACAAAACAAAACTTTCTGAGCACAACCAGTTACCGACGCGGTGAGGCTGAATAATTTTATATAAAATAGTTCGAGGACACCAAAGTTACGAGTAAGAAGTTGTTGTAAATGGTCCCTATAATCAATTTTTCATGAACCTAAAATGATCCACTGAGCCTTTTTTTTTATTCGTGAAAAATTCATTAAAATTGCTATGTATAATAACTTAAACGCTAAATAAGCTGGTACAATCATACGATACGAACTTGAAAAAGTATATAAGTAAGTTAAAGTACTTGAAAATCATTATTGAAAGAGTAATATGAATGTTTTATGTGAATGTATTTCATTAATTACTAAAAACTAGCCGTATTTTCTTAAATTATAAAATAATTTTTATTTGACACAACAAAATTACAAGTCATTGTACTTACTTACAGTTTGAGTACAGTTAGCAAAGCACGCTTTAAACTAAGGAAAACTTACAATTACATAATATTTAATGAAAATATAACATAATTAATTAAGTTAAACAACAAAAATTGAAATTAAATAGATTTGTGAATTTGAAACTTTAAGTATTTGTAAATTAAAGGTGTCTGGGCTGATTCCACAGCTTGCTTCGAGTAGAACCCCAATCCTTTCTTTTTTTTTCTCGCAAAAATCTTCAATATTAAAAAAACGGCAGGAACTTTCGGATTTACTTTTATCTCTAAATCTAAATAACTTTTTGTAAAACAACGATCTCGTCAAGGTGGTCTGATTTTAAATAATTTGAAAAACAAGAATCTACAATCTCTTTGATTGCGTCAAAACATGTAACAAATTGCATACAAGAAAAATTACAGATTGTTGTGCAAATTTCACGTAAAACAGACACTTTGTTTAATAATGTTTTACACGAATTTCCATTCAATCCTGCACTTCCATATAAGATTTCTCGGCTGACATTGCACTTTTTAGACCACATTTCACAAATTTGTTCAAGTTTTGGTACGTACTATTGAATAAAGTGTTTATAACTTCGATCAACAAATGAACCTCGGGCGGTGCAATCCAATGAATGATTGACTTTTCTTTGTTTGATGAAATTATCGGTAAAACTCGCAATTGTTCTTAACACGCCTACAGGGTCTAAAAAATCTTTATGAACGGTACACCAAGTGCACGGGTACGAACAGCTGTGAGACATCAGACCAATCAATATATTCAATAATTGTAGACCCGCTGAAACTTTATCTTCGAAACCCTTTAGATTTAGTAAGTCCCACAAAATTGATAAATTATCATGATTTTCTTCTGGAAATTGAGTTACACTTAACAATAATAATTTACTGACACCAGAATCTTTGAAATTCTTGGAAACTACTCCTTCATTATAACTTTGCCGTTTGTTTTTGCTTTGAAGCACGAACTCATTGTCCATCGATTGAATAGGTAATATTGTTTTTTAAAAAACCTCTATACTACTATCTGCACCAATTTTAATATACTCTTCATCTACTTTAGGAGATTCCTTAACATCATCGATTAGTTTTTGAATATTTTTCCAAAATACAAAATATTCTTCTTTTGACGTGTTTTTCGTTTTAGAGCTAATTAACTGACATTTTGTTACATCAAAATGGGAGTTACGTGAATGATTTAAAGCTTTGATATTGCCTTTAAGATTAGGTTCAAATATTTTTCTTTTTTTCGTTACACTTTGAAGTGATTTAGCGATTCCTAAAGTTGTTTTAGTTGACAATCCAAAGTTAGTACTAATTTTCGATACATTTTTAGCGGATATTACCCTTTGTTCAGCTTCTTTTTTTTCGTGAATCACTAACAGCCATTAGTCTACCTTGTTCTCTTGATAACGATATGGAACCAATATTTTAACACGTTTGATTGGTAGATTTTTCTGTAATTACATTACACGCCAAGTGTTCTTTCACTTTCTGATCTAATGATGAATTCAAGTTTTGAATTAATACCTTTTTTTACAATTATGACGTTTACGTTTTGCGATAATTGATATACATTTCCCACATTTCTTATTTGCAGATTTTTTTATTTGATTTTTTTTTTAATGATTGTAGCAGAGGTTCTTGAAATGTTATATTCACTTTGATCTTTTACTATAATACATAATTCACAAGAACACGGCTTTCCAAAAGTTGATCGAGTATTATTAGCTAGCTTAAAATTAGAATAATCAGCAGGCATCACAATAGAATTATTATCAGAATTTTTATTTGCATAAATCTTTTTTTTTTGCAATTCGTACATAGTGCTTTCGACAATCGTTTATCGTTGCTGTCATAAGTGACATGTTTATTAATTAATTTTTCAAATGTATCTGTTATTTCAAAAAGAACTTTTTTTCTCTTCACACAACAAGAGCAATTTTAAACGACAATCACTTTGCGACATCGCACGCACTTTGAATTGAGGTACTGGTTTCATTGTTTATTCACTATCTAAAAGTACGAGACATAATTTAATTTTGATGATAATATTATAAATAACAATATATACAACTTGAAAATATTGGACTACAAAATGATATTGAAATAGTTTGAAAGATTATTTACGTTTTGTATTATGAAATAGAAGAATGTATGTAGTTATCATACCATTGCAGTCATTTGATGTAAACAAACGAACATGCATTTAATTTCATTTAAACAAACCTATAGTGCGTTGAAAGATCATTTTGTTAATTATTTAACTGTTTAAATATTATTATTAACTATCGATAAAGTAAATAATTACATTATCGATAAATAGTACAGAAGAATAAGCATTAACATTACCGGTTTAGTAATAATTTTCAAGTACTTTAACTTGCCTCAATACTTTTTCAAGCTCGTATCATATGGTTGTACCAGCTTATTTAGCGTTTAAGTTATTTTACATAGAAATTTTAATGAATTTTTAACGAATAAAAAAACTGCTCAGGGGATCATTTTAAGTTCGTGAAAAATAGATTACGGGCACCATTTACAACAACTTTTCACTCGTAACTTTGGGGCCCTTGAACTTTTCATACAAAATTATTCAGCCCCACCGTGGCGCCCTTCCTTGGTTAACATTCGAGATTTCGACAAGTCGGGAATCAACACCAGTGTTGGGCAAGTTATTCCATTAAAAGTATCTAGATACAGTTATAGATATTAGAGAAAGTAACTTAAGTTCCTTTTAAAGTTACATTTAAATTGCACCCCCCTCAAATTAAAAAAGAATTAACAGGTACAGATATCGGTCAAAATAATGCGCGATATTTTTTGACACGTGATTAACAATATCTTAATTTGTAATAATATTACAAAAAACTCTGTATCACAATATCTTTTATTAATTTTTAAGAGAAGCTGCTTCTCAAAAGATTCATCCCCCAAGTTGCATCTTCCAGGTGACCTTACGAGGCCTACAGGCTGCAGTACTTAAAAGCCTTTCGACAGGAGCACTACTGAGAAGAGTCGTGTTGTACCTTATGAATAATTTTTTCAATTTTGGATAAAGAGTCTAAGGCTCTAGCTTAGGAAGTCTGAATTTATGAATTCCAGTGCGCAATCGCGATCTCGATATTCTTTTGCTCTTCTATTGCGCGCAATTTTTGAAATTTCTGTTTAAAGGATATTAAAGGAATTTATACAAAAAATAGAAAGTAACTCAGAAGTAACTATAAAATTAAAGTTACAAGTTACTGCAAAAATAGCAACTGAGGTAAGTTACAGTTCCTCTTTTTTCAAGTAACTATGTTACTGCAAAAGATACAAGTAACTTATTTTTTTAAGTAACTTAGATATTTGTACCCAGATAGTACCCAACACTGATCAACACTCAGTTACTTCCGTCGATTTTTTTATATGTCTTTATTATTGAAAAGCTACTTTTATTTTGTTTTGACAGAGTTCACACTCTTTCCCTATTCCCCTGATTGCCTTTATTTTTAGGAATTCCTCTTATTTCACCTGTTTTCAAGAAACTTCCCTTTCTCTTGTTTCTTCGCTTTAATACGAAATAACTTAATAGAACACAATAGGAAAATATAATTGATATTGTCTAAAAGTTTATAATGTATGGTTAAAAAGTCTATAATTATATTGTCGTTTCAGAATAATTCATCTCTTTTCGCTAAAAATTATATTCTTTTTATTAAACTAAATCAGAATTTAGAATGCAATTTCACTAATGTAAGTAGCTTGAAATAGGGCACTTATTCAAATTTAGAGAAATGGTTTAAATATAAATATATTTTTTTTAAATTCAACTCTTTTCTAAAAAAAATCGTCTTTTGGCATTAAAATTTAACTATTTGATTCAGAAGCTATCTAGTTTTGTTTGATTTTAATTCTCTTTTGTGTAGTAATTCGAGCAATTGGTAGAAAACTTATTTCTGTATATTTTGGAATTTTACCTATTCTGTTAAAAAATAATTATTTTTTGTCGAAAATTCAATTATTTTGGTAAACATCTATTTATGTTTGGCAAAGATGTCCTCTTTTTAAGTGGAAAAGTCAAGTATCTGTGTTGAAAATTGAGCTCTTTTACGTAACAGTTCAACTATGTTAAAAGGTCACCTTTTTACGGAAAAATCATCCTTTTTGATTGAAAATTTTGTTCAAACTTCAAGTTTTTGGTGTGAACATTGAACAGGCTTCTAAAAACTTTGTCTTTTCGACTTTAGAATTCAGCTATTTGATTCAGAATTATTTTTCTTAATTTAACTTTAAATTAAATTGTTACATTTTTGGCTAAATATTTATCTATACTGTATTTCAACCATTTACCTTTCAAGCAAATGGTTGAATTACAAAAAAAGATGAATTTTTTGAAATCAAAATTTGGTTTTCAACCATATTGTCGAATTTGAGAAAAGAAAGATAAAGTTTCAACCAAAGATGAACTTTTAGTTCATCTTTGTAGGTTGAAAATTAAACTACAAAATTCACTATTTTCTTGAATACTCATTTTTTTCCGCTTGAAGGCTCAACTTTTTTTGTTGAAAAGTCATATTTTTTGTTGGAAACTAATTGTGTCTTAATATTCGTAATTTTAATTGAAAATTCCTCTATTCAGTTGAAAACTCAGTTTTCGAATTAAAAATTGAAACAATTCTATTTAAATAAAAAATGTTAACCATAAAGCTATTTTTGGTTGAAAACTGATATTTTTTACTCGAAAATTAATCTTTTTGGTATAAAATTCAATAATTTGGTTTAAAATGAAAGTATATTGTTGAAAATTTCACTATTTTATTGAAAATGCACTTTATTGTGTAAAAGTCAATTATTTTGTAGAACATTCTTTTTGTTTGGTTTGAAAATTAATCTCTTTTGGTCGAAATTTTATATTTTTTGGTTTAAAATGCAAATTTCTGGTTGAAAATAAATATGTTTTGGTTGAGTATTCAACAATTTTCTTTAAAAATCTTTTAAATGGAATTAATTTATACGTTATTTTATTTAAAAGAATTTATTTTGCTCTTAATCCTACATTTCCTTGAAATCAAGCAGTTGGGTCGGAAGATAGCAGCTTTGAAAAAACGTCGAAACGGAAATTCTTGTCTTAGTCAATATATTTATATAAATAAAAAATTTGAAAGTGTGAAAAATTTTGAATTTTTTGTTCGTCGAATAGGTTTGCATAAAAGGCTTTTCAACTTTTTTACGACATCTTTAAAATCTGATTTGTTCGAAAAGAACGGATGTGATCACACATACGTGACAAAGCGGGTCGGCGATATTGGAACCAAGATCGATAGCTATATATGAGGATATCCAGACCTCGGCCGAATCAATGTACATTGTACGATTGTACACACGCCACCTTCTCCTGTTTGGTCAGCAAAGGTCTGATCTTCCATTCTGACGCGCCAATGCGTATCCTACCGATTTTTTTTTCTTCTAAAACCTTAGCAGAATTAAAGAAAGCTTTGCTAGTTTTCTCTACTCTTACGCTTTTTTATTATATCATTAAAACATCAACGATGAAATACATTTCGCCAAGCACAAAATTATCAGTGCAGTCAGCATTTTGAAAACAAAGATTTTCAAATAATTCTAAAAGATATCTAAATTTAAACATTTTCGGACAATTTTCTTGACGTTCCACTCAAATCCGGTCGTTAGGCAGATTCTTTTTCTGGTTCTTAAAAAAATTATTTGTCTGAAGTAATCGTATAACATCGAGGTTTATGTATTGTTATCAATATTTATTCCAATAATTATTTACATTATTGTTTAATTTATACCCTTTTTAGAATGATTCATAAAGAAATTCTGTACACTTACCGTCGGAAACTATCGGTACGGCTAGCGCGAGTGCTATTAAAAATCACAGCTGACTTTAAAATGTTATTATTCGTTCAATAAAGGAGCGAGAAGCTTTTTTCAAAGACAGCTAGAAGACTCATAAAATTACACGTCGAATGACCACTAATAGAGATTTTTTTGAAATTCAAGATTTTTAAGATATTTTAAGACAGTAAAATTTTAAAAATCTTCATTGGTTTCAGATATATGACTAAAAATGTCCAAGCGTCTCTGTGTCATATTTTCGTCAGCAATCGCCGCTGCTGGCTGAGAATTTCAAGATTTTTACTTTAACTGTAACTGATGTTGTAGCTTAGGCCTTAGAGCTTATCTTTAATTTAAGCTGTTAAAACTATAAAAAATCTCGACGCAGACGTGCTGTCACTTTTTTATTTATATCTCGGGAACCCGTCAAGATTTTAAAAGTTTTATTAGCTTAAATTTGAGATAATCTTATTCAAAATACTAGCGAGTTGAAGTTAAGATAATAAATCTTAGAAATTCTGGGCGATCACCGCTCTCGCGGCTGACAGCGGTGGTCGCTGACTAAAACTTGACGCAGATATGCTTGGACATTTTTATTCATATCTCAGGAACCCGTCGAGATTTAATAAATTCCATTGGTTTAAATTAAAGATACTACCTTAAGCAATGTGTGATATAAATTTAAGATTTTTATTACCATTTTTTTCTGATTAATCACGTTTTAAAACTAGCAGTGATATTTAATAGTCGCGTTAGTCGTACCGACAATTTCCGACTTTATTGTACTTGATAATACTGCAAGACTAATATTAGCTTTTGTAAAAGAATATTTTAGAATTTTTTCTGGTTAGTATGTCGCATGCAAAGCCGCAATAGACCTGCGGGTTACTTTTTAAGTTCGCTGATGAAAAGACTAGCATTACGTGTGTCGGCTCGTTCCTTTCGTCCGTCGGTCGGACCGTCCGTCAGATCGACCTCCGACCCCTTAAGCCTCTTTTCATCTCTTTCTTTCGCATTCTCTTTCTTGCGATCTCCCTCGAGCTCGGGCCAGAAAAAAGGTAAAAAAGCGTCTCTGAGGGGCGTACGGTGCGCCACGTCGTAAACATATTTTTATTAAATAATTAGATATTAGGGCTCCCCTTAATGGGTGGTTAGCCCTCGCGTGCCCTCCATTCCAAACATACCTTCGCGGTGTACGTGAGATTCCCACACTTTGTGTCTCTTTACAATTTTAACTCGCTCTACAAACCATCTCCAATTGGATACAAATAAACCTTAAAGGATCTCATTTCTTCCAATGAAACATTTGACATTTTGTCACTTTAACAGGAATCACAGTCCGTCTATTATTCCCCTTTACTCCTGTTTTTGAAAATCCCCTATAATCCCTATATTTGAGAATTTTCTCCATTTTTCTCAAATGTCCCCCCATTGTTTTGAAGCGGAGATTCAAGAAAATAAGACAAAAATAAATTGTCGAAATTGTCAATAAAATTGGAAAATCTGGTTTTCTTTTAATTATTAAAACAATTTTTAAAGGAAAAAGGAAAGCGTAAATAATTTTTTGTAATCATTGAGATCATAATTGTTTATTCAACTATAGTGATTTGCATATTTGTGTTTTTTCTTCTGCTTAAGCCAAAATTCGTAATTTTCATTTAATTTTCATTTAGAAAATCTCATTGCTTTATTTAAAAGGTACTTTACAATTACAATCGTCGCATTTTTATGGAAATTATTTTTATTAGAAGTTATACAGACATTTATTTTTAGTTAGTCATTTTTGAAAATACACAATTTTCTAAATAATATTTAATCAAAATGTGATAATTAGGATTGTAAAAAAACCTTTCAAAGAATAGAATCAGCTGTTTTTAATCAAAGATGAATACAATAATTTACGAGTTTCGCCTGGAATTAAAGAAAAAAGACAAATTTGCAAATAACTATATTTTAATCGTCAATATTATGGCCTTAGCAATTTTTTTATTCGAAAGCATAGGAAAAGTATTAAACCTAGTGTGAATTAAGAAACATTTGTGCTTTTTAATTACCCTTGCGTGGTTCAATTACAACTTTCAAATTATCCAATAAATTATTTTTAATATTATGCATATTTTATGCCAGTCCTTTTTGCTGGAAATTTGTTTTTTTTTAACAAATTTTTATGTAAAATCAGAAAGTTTTAAAGAAAACTTAAATTTTTGGTCTTCCCAGCGTTACCGGAAATTGAAATTAAAAAAAAATATCAGATTTTACATCAGGCTCATAATGTTTTTAATGTTTGGGATACGTTAGCGTTTTACACCAAAAACTGACCTTTTAAAAGGAAAATCATTATATTTCGAACAGGATTTGCAGTTTTTTAACAGATTCAAATTATATTAAAGTTTTTCGAACGAAATAGATTATTTTCAAGAAAAATTGTTATATTTGGAAGAAGAATTGCAATCCTGAAAAATGGTTGATTATGTTGTGTTTGTGTTTTCCGTTGAAAATTATTGCCAATTTCGATAAAAATTAACCCAAGACTATAACGTTTAAATGCAATACATGTTGTTAGGAATAACAAATGTAGAATCTGGAACAACTTTGGATTAGGGGATTTGAATAATTTTAGGTTATGTTGTGCTTTTACACAATTTTTTTTTCTTTTAGGTAGCCAGTTACATCGAAAATATCGATATAGATTTCCAAGACGATTTACCATTGTTGGATAATGTAAGGTTATGCTCTTCACCGAAAATTGGTTCTTTAAAACAGAAATCATTATATTTCAAAGAAATTTTAGAATTTGAAACCATTTTTTGTTAGGTTATTTTAGTGTTTTTCGTAGGAAATTGGTATTTTCTTATTTTAAAGAAAAAATCAGACTTTTATGGTTACATTTAGTCACCAAATACACCATTTTTGGGACTTTTTACATCGGGAATTGATGCTTTTAATAAAAACTTATTCGATTTCAAAGAAGAAAAATAATTTTTGAACAATTTTAGGTTCTACTTGCTCGTATCTTTTAATGAAAAAAAATATTTTTTTCAATCCTCTTTTTTCGAAGAAAAATTTTCCTATTTTTCCAGCATCTGAACTGATGAACCACTGTCGTCCCTGTTTTAAGTAAACATACAAATATAACTGTATTACTTTATAAAGATCAATTGAATTTATTTTCTCTCCCAAATATTTTACATTTTTTTGAAAAATAAAGCTGTGTAGGTGCCAGGGTAACGAGATGCAAATATACAATAGAATCTCACTTGCCGTTTTTTTTTTCAAGAAATATACAAAGCTTTGGATTCTCGAAAGAGCAAACATTTTTACATCTATACTAAAAATAGTTTTGCCGCTAAAGAATTTCAGGTCAGGAAGTGCATCAAAGGAACTTGCTAAAGTGCGACGTAGTTAAGAAGTTAGAAAGAGAATGGTTAAGTTCTGTTAGTAGAAAAAGCTTTTTCTTAGCAGCGGACTACATACGCTTCGATGGCGTCGAGAACTCGGCAAGTACTTTTTCCAAGGTGTACTCAATGTTTGAACAATCTAAACGAGTCTATGGAGAAAAAGTAGCTCGAAATGCAAAAAGAGGTCACCTTTTTTAAAAAACTGTTTAAAAAGTCTATTTGTTAATATACAAATAATTAAAAACAAAGTGGTCAAAAAATAATTCATTAGGTATTTTTTCACTGATAACTTTCATGATTGCTATATCGACAGATATGCAATTAAAATGCATGTTGAGACCATATATTTTTTTAAATCCTGTTATACCCGGAATAATATTCCAAAACTAAACTCAAAATCGTAGATAGACTAATTGTGGTCTAATTATCTCTGAAATAAATTAGAATTTCTAATTACAATTTGTACATATCAATTCGTTTTTTCATTACGAATCCAACGATATAAAAAATCATTTTTCATAAACTATAAAAGACAAACATGTCCGCTATGCACGTGATTATTTTTATTTACACAATTTTTACATTAAGAATATAACATTGTTATTAGTGTAAATTTTTTTTATTTATATTATATATCATCTAAAATAATGGAAAGAAAAAAACAGAACAATCCTAATGATAATGGTAGAAAATTAATATCTTTTGAGAATTAATGTATCATATATTTGTACAGACAATAAAATCTTTGAATTTTTGTTTAAAAAAAAACAGTTTCTGCTGGAGAGCCCTAACATAACCTAAAGTCATTCCAAATTCTGAGTCTTAATTTTAACATCAGATTGTTTTTGTTTTAAACAACCGATTCCCGATTAAAACTTTTCTGAAATTGTAAATATTTAATGAAAGCTCTACGAATTTTTGATAAAAGACACTATCATAATCTAGAATTGTGAATTTAATGACAACGAATAATATTTAATTATACTTATAATAATGACTAATATTCAATATAATATAAAATATAATAATAGTTACTAATCATAATTAATATCTGAAAAATCTGATGATTTTTTAAATTAAAAATACCCAACAAAAAAATTACTTTAAATCGTTTATCTTATTGGGAATTTACTCATTTTTGTCTAAAAAAAACAATTTCTGGTGTAAAAGGCTTAGAAAACATAAAACTGTTAAAAAATTTTTAATCCTTTTCGCAATATATTAGATTCAGACGAAAAACACTAACATAGCCCAAAGTTATTAAAAGTTTGTAAATGTTGTTCAAATTAAAATGATTTTTCGATAAACATTTCAATGTTTT
>JAAAKG020112546.1:0-15399 GCA_010014905.2 Druon quercuslanigerum
AATGCTATTTTGCATTATTTAATAAGCAAAAGCTTTTATCAATGAGCGATTCGGGTTGCGGTAGGAACCATCTCCAGTGCCTAATACACACGTGTGTAAATTTTCAAGTAGATTTATGGTTAGATATTCAACGAATGGTTGACAATGCATGTACTTTGTTGAAAATTGAACATTTTGCATCCGGAAAAAGCGATATTCAAAGCCAATATCATTTCCGCACGGATCTGTTCATCGATCTAAACACGTTCGCAGCGAGTTAGCATTTTTGATACAGCGCGATATCACATCCTCAAAAATTCTCGATCACTAAGAGCACTCAGTTTCATGAGACATATTATCGATCATAACTTGAAATATATTCCACGCGCATATCATTGTATGTATAGATCTTACGCGAAACCTTCAAGGTTGTGCGAGGTCATTTTTTGTATTGTTATTAAAAATGGAGTCTCTACATTAGGGTAGGCCGAAAAATTTACTTTCGAATAGAGGTCATGCCAACGCCCACCCAATTTTAGAGACCGGAAAATCCAATAAAATTAGAATAGAAAATTTAGATTTTCTGAAAAATAAGATTCGCGTTTAAACAATTTCAACAAAATTTACACATAGGAGCACATAAATTACATTAATTATTTTTTTCGGTAATTTAGACAATTAGTCATTAAAAAGAAAACTGTTATTTATTTCAAGGATTTAGCAACTGTTTAAACAATTAATTATAATTTACTTGTATCTTTTTCTTAAAGAGAGGTAGAAAACTCTTATTAAATATCTACGACATTCAGATATTTCTACCTCATTCTATACCAAATTGGTATTTGTTTAAATAGTATTTTTTTGTTTAAACTACTTTGTTCTGAAATATGTATTTATTAAAAAATAATTGCATATATTTATGGAAATAAGATTTAAGAAATTATATTTTTATTGTAAATTTATTCAAGTGTGGATGATTTAAAGGGATAAATTAAAGAAAGAAATTCAGAACGACAAAATTGAATGTAATTTTTACAGAATGAAATGTTACTGAAAGAAAACTTTTCATGGTCGATTTAAAAAAGATTGTTTAAAGGAACAATAATTATTCCAGGAACGTGTATAACATTTAATTATTTCACAAAGAACGACGAATTTAACCAAATATAGAAAAAAATCGTTTTTTTATTGCCTTTCCATCGAAATGTACAATTAATCTTTATTAAATTGTTTATACAGTTGAATTAGTAATTATGTAGGCAGTAAATAAAAGAATTGCTTCTTAGAAAACGTTGGTATTGACGATGTGATCTAAGTAAGATCCTAACGATCCTATGTATATATACGTTCCTATATGGGAATTTTCAGTACGAATTCAAATTCAGAAGATCGAATCTATTTAAATCAGTATCCAACCTACAAAAAAAAATATCTTAATAAGACCAACAACTATATAGGTTTAAATGAATGTTCTTTTTTAATGGACGTCGAAATTCAAATACCCGTAACTTCAAAAGAACATTTTTTTTCTCAAATCGGAAACTACTCGTTGTCTAATCTCCTCTAAAAATATAAGTATTTTCTTTCTGAAAGATTCTGCTACAAAAAGTATAAAAACTGCCTGATTTGAAATGGATTCAATCAAAAGCTAATTCTAAAACTGAATTTCTTCTGATCTACTCTCTTCGCTCCACTGAGAATCAAACCACAGAATTTCTGAATGTCGGTCGGGTACTTTTTCATTAAGCAATTAGAGAGAGTGGGAGAGACAGAGAGAGAGATAGAGAGCGAAAGAAGAATCTTTTTCAGAAATACTCGCTATCTCAAACCAGGTGTTACATTTATGATACAAGTAATTTAAAGGAATCTGTATTATCAAAACAGCATGAGATATCGGCGGGATATCCCATTTACCTCCCAGGATATTATGGGCATATCTTAGGAGATTCTAGGGATATTTCAAATAATGTCCCAGTTAGCACAAACTTCGGCGACGTCTTTACGACATCGTTACGACATCGTTACGACATCTTTATGACAACTTTACGACATCCCATGTCCATGTCGTTACGGTGGCTTTACGATATCGTACTTTCGTCTTCAGATCATAAGACGTATTTACGATATCGTCAAGACACCTTAACGACATGAACATAGGATGTCATGAAGATTGATTGTTTTTTATCATACAAATTGATTTTGACGTAGAAAACTGCGGTCTCTACAGCGCAATTTTAAATTAAATTTTGTATGAAAAAGGTCTACTCTGTTAGCTCTGGTCTCTCTGGTCTGAATTAACCTTGAGTATTTTCTGTTATTTTAAAAGTAAGCTTGATCGATATTGATTGGAAATATTTTAGGCTGCACATTTTCCGTGGATCTGCGCTTACTATTTCTGCATTTAAGTTCTTCACATATGAAAAGGAGTCTCTTCGAGAATATCATATTTAGCATCACGGCAGCAAAATATTATTTCTAAAGCTTGCCCTTTAAACTAATCTCAAACGTGAGACATAACTTCATGAGAAAATTCGAAACCCATACTCGTATTACTTTAGGTATCGTGTGCATCGTGGCAACAAAGTGTTTTTACGGTCTCTCGTGTGTGTAGAAACTCGCCTATGACTTGACTTCTTCTCGTTTTTGCAAGCTTACGCTCAACTGTAAAAAAGACTGTTTCACTGTCTTGTTGCAGAATATACTATGATCAAAGTTTCGAAGATGAGAAGCTTCTCCATCATGGGAATCGATGTTAGCACCACGCATCAGAGACCACGAAGTGAAAACAAGGCTATTTGTCTGCCTCGTAATGTGTATGTAGTGGCACAGCAAAGGTCAAACTTGGGAAACAAAATGAAGAATACTGTGGAAAAAGGAATTTTACCAGTGATGTGGACATTTTTAGCAGATCCATAAAGTTAATAATATAACCATAAACCATAACTATAAAGTTTCGTGGACAATATCTTTTCCAAAGCATCCTTTGCATCGTTATTGTCGATGTGGAATGCGTGCATTATTCGAGGACAGCCAGATTATCAATAAAGCGGAGTTTGCTGCATCAAAAAAATAATAATGTAAAGAAATCAAGTGGAAGAGGGTAACATTAAAAATGCCAACCTTTCCTATTATTTAAATTGGATGTAGGGCTATCAGTGAGAAATTATTAGACTGTGACACACAAAAACGCCTTTTCTCTTCTCAGGGTTCTACAAAATCCCAATCTGAAAATTCCCTCACCCCTAGCTGACCAATATTTCATCCTATGCAGTAATTTTCCAACTTATTCCCGAGTTCAGATTTGGGCCCGATCGGATCTTCCACATGTGGCTGCAAGGGGGCAGATGGTGTGGCTGGCATCAGAACCACGTCAGATCGGTTTAGATTAGACACAATTATCTCAAGTTTTCTGTTATCGTCGTGTAGTTTTGCTTAAATTAAACTTAAAATGCCAAAAAAAAGTGCATTGCAAGTTCTAAATCACAAAAGTGTTAGTGAGATTTCTTACATCCGCAATGAAGGCAAAGGTAAGTTTTAATTCGCTAGAATCCACATCACAACTCCTTTTTAGCTTCTGAAGATTTCCAGCAATTTATTCGAGAGAGCGACGTCATTTTGAGCGCATTTACTATTTAAGTGAATAAAGATAATGTTATCGAGATTTTTAGAATTTTATATTTTGTTGCTGATATTGTGAAAATAGAAGCTTGGGTATGTGTGTGCGCCCGCGTTTGTGTGCGGAATAGCTCTAAATTTTAACATCGTTTTTCAATGCATAATAGTTTTTTTCGAAATGCAAACTCTTAACGATAAATTCAAGCAATACAAATAGATAATGCAATATAAAATATTGAAAATGAGATATAATTTATTATATAATTATTATGAAAACTTTTTAAATTTTACTAAATATATAAATAAAAAATTAAAGGGACCAGATTAGGCCCTCATTTTGGATGCCCAAATCTGGACCCGGTCGGATCAGGCGTTTAACTTACGGTCTGGCGCTAGACAGAATACCCAATCGGGGCCATATTTTTCCTGATCTGCCACGACCGGCGCCCCACCAAAATTTCTGCACGGGATTTTTTCTGAATATCGTACTATTTTCACTTTAAAAACCACCTAACACCCAGGAAATCAATAATACAAATTCAAATTAACGCGATTGACATGAGATTATTGCGCATAATATTCGTGAAAACTCTGATGGACAAACTGAGCAGCGAGATAATCCTTAAGGAATGTGGTGCGGAAGAGACGCCAGTTGAAATCGGGAAAGAAATCGGTTAAGATGGTTCGGGCATGTTGAGAGAATGAACGATGAACGACTAACGAAACAAGTGTATAAAGGTAAAGTAAATGGCAGCGTGCCCAGAGGCAGACAGCGGAAAGAATGGTTAGAATGTGTAAATGAGACCCTAGTTAGAAGGGACATAAGAAGCCATAGAAACGCGAGAGCCTGCATGAAAAAATGCATGGACGTTCAGCTAGAGAAGTTTGCCAGGACAGAAAAGTATGGCGGAAAATAGTTAATAAGAAGAGTGCCAGTAGAGTGGCACATGACGACTCTGTGAGGATCTTCACTTGGGGTGATTGCTAGAGAGATTGATCAGCGACCTGGGTCGTAGCAGTGTTGCGGAATGAACGTGTTCTTTAAATAAATAACACGAGACTTCTAGATCAATCTAAAAATTCTATAACCCCTTCCTCACACTACTCCTTTCCCCACCGAGTAAGTCACGCCTACCCCGAAAGGGACACGGCTTAATAATGTAATAATAATAATAATAATACAAATTTTGGTTCTAAATTTATCTTGAACACCTTTAGTGATAACAGCATACTTCATAGCCCAAAACACACTCAAAACAGGTAAAATGGGGTGATTTTTTTACGAAAATAGGTAAATAAAATGGCAGTACATTCTTTTATGGTACATGCCTATGTTTACCTCGCTTTCTAGAAATAGTTTGGAACAGAAAAGTAGGTCCTTCTTCCTGGTGTGGTACTTTACAGTCCTTAGAACAATAAACTGCACTTTATTCTCCACATAAATGCGCGCGCATGCACGTTCAGCAGTTCGATGGACACGAAATGTTCTGCGGGGTACTTTTCCCTTTTATTAACCTCAAACCGAAGACGTAATTTAATGAGAAAACTCGAAAATATAATATTATTAGATAAAATATCGTCTGTGCCGAGGCAACAAAATCTTTTTACGGCCTAGCCTAAGTTTTTAAAAATGATTCGCAGCTGAGGCGAAGCCCAGACTTAGAAGAGTTGTTGCAAACACGCGATACCGTAAAAAGACACTTCTCCGTCTTGTTGTGCAATATACTTTTAAATCAAATTAATGCACAGGTACCATTTTCAATTTTTTATAAAACCCTGAGGATTTTAAGTCGAAATATATCGCACATTAAACAAATTAGTTAAACTTTCAAGAAAAAAATATTCATTTTCTATCCAAATAAATTTTCAACGAAAAAGTTGATTTTTTAAGCTAAAAAAGATTAATTTTTAAAACAGTGGACTTTTAACCCGTAAAAATAAATTATTAACAGAAAAGTTGATTTACAACAAAATAATTGAATTTTCGACCAAAGGCGAATTTATTATAGGAGTGTAATTTTCGATCAAAAAGATAAATTTATTACGATCTAGTGAAATTTTCAACGGGATAATGAAATATTTAATAAAATATTTGATTTTTTTACCAAATAGTTGTATCTTGAAGCCAAAATCACGAATTTTTTAAAAGACAGTTTTTAGAGTACCTAAAAAGCTGACTCTTTAATAAAATAATTGATTTTTAAGCCAAGCAATGAATTTTTAAACTAAATGTTAATTTTTTAACAAGAAACAGATAAATTTTGTACCAAAAAAGAATAATGTTAAAATAACGAGTTTAATTTTCGATTAAAATGTTCATTCTTTTACTAAATAGTTGGATTTTCAACCTACGAAGTAAAATTTTTAAACAAACAGTGGAATTAAAACTAAAGAAGATAAATTATTCAACAAATGGTTTAATTTTAAAATTAAAAAGATGAGCTTTTAACCAAAAATAGTATATTTCACTTTCAGTTTCAAATAAAAAACAGGTGAATTTAATCGAAAAATACAATTTCTTAGAAAAGTAGTTCAATCCTCAACCAAAACCAGATAATTTTTAACCAAGTAATTGTATTTGTTAACTAATCAAACTGAAATTTTTTCCTGTTTTCAACAAAAGTGTTGAATTTTTTAACTAAGAACGACTTTTCAGGCAAAACAAAAAAAACGTCAACAAGGTAGTGACACTTTCAAACAAAAAAGATGAACAAAGCAAGAACAACAAAAAACGAGTTGTAAACAAAATTGTTAAATGTTTAATCAATAAAATAGATTTTTTAAGAAAGTAGTACAGCTTTCAAGAACGTAGTACAATTTTCAATAAAAATATGATTTTTTTTAATAGGTCACTTTCTGAAAAAATAATTAAATTTTCAACTAAAAACTATAATTATCAACCAAAAGAAATTAATTATGTACCAAAAATATATTTACTACGCAGCACACTTTTTAATTAAAAAGAATTAACTTTCAACAAAAAATAGTCACATTTTCGTATTGGGTTCGTATTGGAAATATCTTCACCCTACACTTCGGAAAATGTTTGCTTGAATCAAACAACAAAATTTTTTTGAATTCATATAATTGAATCAAACAAATTTTTTCCTTTAATTAAAAAAAGGTTAATTCAATTTTAAGGCATTGGAAATATTTGCATTATTGATTTAAACAAATAATTTGTTTAATTTAAATAAAAAATTGACTTGGATTAAACAATAAATTTGTTTAAAATATTTTTATTCAAATTCAGAAAAATATTTATGTGATTTAAACAAAAATTACAATGTAAAACAATACTGCAAAGTGCCGCTAGGCGCACTGAAGCGATGCCGGTGGTTCCTAAGTAACTAACCTAAAATCTAAATTAATTGATCCTGTGATTGATTTAATGGCATTGGTCTTTTTTCAGTGTTCTATTATTCTAGAGGTTATGTTTCACTTTAAAATCATCAATTATTTCAAATATGGACGCAGTATCTCTAGTTTAGGATCTACTTGAATATAATTGAAGATTTCGGATGTAAGTCTTTTTCAATACTAAACTCCTTTTTTCATGAAGATGGTTTATGAAATCAATAATGTCTGTTTTCTATTCTAAAATTATCTTTGTATAAATAAAAGCAGGGACACTGATATGCATTCGATTCAAATATCTAAATCTGGTTCATTTCTCATTATTCTAATTTATGACTTTTTAATTCAGAAATGAGAAGCACAGAGCTAGAAGTTAACCAGAATTAAGCATTCAGATTACATCAGTGTTTCTGCTTTTGCATCTACAACGATAATTATGATCAGCAATAAACAAATAATTAAGATTATACATTATTTTGATAAAGAATGCTTAATCTTGAGGTTAAGTGAAAAAAAAGATTTACTTCACTTGAACAAAATCTATTAATAATATTAAAAAATAAATATTTATTGTAAACAAGAACTTTAACTAATTTAAACAAGAGATTTATCTAAACAAACATTTTTCTTAGTGTATATGTAAAAAAGATAATAAGAAAATCAGTATGTTGATCAATTTAAGGCGAAAAAAAAATTTATAAATTAAAAGTACAGAGACCGATGTCAAAACTGAATTTCAATTCGTGGACTATCGGGATGTAAATTTTATGTTGTTGCAAATTCGATTTTAAAGAGCTTAAATTCATTTTATCTCCGAGTTTGAAGCCACGAGCAATAAAATCAGAGCCTCCACTCTTAAAAAACTCGTGATCTTCGTTTTTATACAATCTTCTTACACTGTCTACGAAATCTCTACCAGTTTGCTGGTAATTTGAAAACAATTATCTGTTAAAGTAGCGTTCAACTCGAGTGCCGATTATCTGAAATAGCTGAAAATGCACAACGCGACGATATTACTAATACGATATAGAACGTTTAATACGAAAATAAAGGCGGAGGAGTACGGTTGTGAAGGCCTGGCAACTAACCAAGAAACGAGAGGAATAGTGAGAGGTAGAGAAAGAGGATGAGTGATTGGCAGACGGTTTGTTATGACGTATGATAGACAGTGCTTGTGTAATTGATCTTTTTCTTCAAATGTCTTCGAATGAATGCTAATTTGAAAGCAGCAAAATACAATGGGAAGACAATGCTAGTGTAATTAATCTTTTTCTTCGAATGTTGCAACGTATGCTAATTTGAAAGCAGCAAAATACAATGAGAAGAAAAAAATTGCTTTTATAGCCAAATGTTCTCTAATTACGATAGAATGAAGGAAAAAATACGGTTTCAATTACAATCGTTTTTTTGTTCCAAGGAATCTGCAAAAAAGGAACCTCTCTTGCTGAACAGGAACCAAAAATGATAAATTATTGCAAAGAATGCTTTCGAGCAGAAGTTTTTTGTACAGAACACATTTTCTGCGTCGACTTACATCAAAGATTCTACAAGTTAATGATGAAATTTTACGTTATAATATAGATTTAATGACAATCAATTGACCAAAATTAAATTTAGAAACTGAAATTATAGAGATCCTTTTTTTTGTGTCGCCATATTACAGATATCAAAGAATGATGTTCATAATGGCGATTCTCCATATAGCGCAAATTTCAATATCCCTGGTGTTTAAAAAATGGGTTTCGCTTCCAAATGTACTACAAATAGTAAAAGCGCCTTCGACTGGACTGTTCCTGCTGTCATTTTTAAAATAAAAGTAATATAATATTTCATCTCGATATTTGCTTGTGTTGAATGTTGTCTCCAAATTTGTGCGTCATTGGCTGACCTATCAGTAAAAAGTACATATTTTTAAAAATGGTACATTTAAGCATGGCTAGCCCATTAGTACTCTTGAATTTAAAGTTCATATGCTGTGCAAGATGCAAATCAACTTATCTTATGTTACAATTTTACTGAGGCCCGGTAGGTAAAAAAAACAAATTACGGTTTTTCACATGCAAGTGTCTCGCTTACTCTAATACCTTTACATTCACGCTTCTTAAGGAGCGAGAAAGACAGATAACTCACGTTCCGCCGGGCCTGATTTCACTACTCTAATACATATAATTTTTTTAAAATGTATTTATAAAATTGATATTACTTTTAAATTTGTTAATTTGTCTTCGCTCTTAGGTTTGATCGACATCTGTAGTATTCACGGTCTTCTAATGATTTGTGTACAATTGTTTATGGACAAATAGTTAAAAGAGTAATACATTTATGAATTAAACCACTTATTTAAAAAAAATTAAAAAAAATTCTGACTTTATAATTTTATTTTCGCCTGCGATTTTGAGTCCGTCATTTTGAATTTAAAGGCATGGGATACTAAGAAAATTATCGATTTTTACCAGTGTTAGATTTCCTCGACTTTTTTCCGACAATAATGAAGATTTTGTCTTAAAAATTTGGGACATGATAGCGAACATGCTACTCGTCGTCCACGGACTCCTTTTTGTGGGTTATTCCAACAACATTTAATTTTGCTGAATTTCATGTTTGTGTGTGTGTGTGTGTGTGTTATTGGGGGTTATGTGTGTTAAAATTCTCTCCCATAGTTATTCTTGAGTGTTACCGACATCACCTTCACGACAGATGCCTACATTATCGGAATGACAGAGAGCTGAAAACGGTCATAACCTCAAAAAAATCCGAGAATGTCCGTTATAATATTTTATACCATCTCCGAATTCAGTTTTTATCATTTTCATTTTTGTGGAAAAAAGTCGATGGAACTGAATCCGATTGACTGCACGGCAAAGTAAGCTACTAGAGAGAACCAAAAAAGAATCCTTTTTTTAGAATACACGCATTATTTTGCCAGGTGTTACGTATTTAAATTTTGTAAGGAATCTGTATTATCATCAGAGAATAACAGAAATTCTTAACCAAACTCCGTAAAGATAATTTTCATGAAATATGATTTTGAATTAATGACTGAAACCCTCGTAAATCTTATTAAATCCCTTAGAAATCCTTTAAAATATTTTGAAATCCCTTGAAATATTTTTCAATGTCCTAAAATCTTATAATTTCAATGCAATCCTTCTATATCTTTTGAAATTCTTAAAAACTGCACGATAACCATGAAATGGTTAACGTGAAGGGATTTTTCGAAAGCCCTTCATTTTTGTGAAAATCTCGGCAATTCATGGAAACTTATAAAAATGTTAAGAAATATTATGTATAAGTTTATATTAAAAGCCGTTAATAACCACTTGAAATCCCATAAATTTTTTTTGAAATCTTTTACATTCTCTGAAGTCCCTTCAAATCATTGAAAATATCCTATAAACTTTTAAATCATATGATATCTTTAAAAATCCTATTATATTTTAGGAAATTCTTTGCGAATTAATTAATAAATTAATTCTTGTAAAATTCTTTGGACAGATTTAGAATGTTTAAAATCATTAAAATGTTTTTAATCTTTTTAACTCTTCAAAAAATATGGACACGAGGAACATAAGCCTTTTTCAAACCAGAAAAAAGAATTCGAAGTTCGAAAGGAAGTATGATGAAACTGTTTGAGAAACTAATGTGTGAACAATTATTCAATTTTAATTTTTAATTATTCGAAATGAATTATTAAAATTATATTATAATATATTATATTATATTTTATTATATTATATATTCTTCTAAGCCTCAAAAACAGTCCACTCGTAGATTTTTGTGAGCATTGACATCACACTTGATGATTGCAATCCGACATACACAATTAGCTAGCGTTTTGGATTTTATATGCGCAAAAGGCACTCCATTTTTAATTTAAAAAAAAATATCGAAAAATGTTCTTTGTACTGGCCGGCATAATTGCCAAAAGATTCTGTGGTTAAAATATTGCATTCTTGTAGACGTATTGTGGATCTGGTCAATGATCGCCATCTGGCACGAATCGAAACAAATTTTAAATAAAACTTACCCTTTTTTTAATGGAGAATCTGAATCTGCGAGAACAAAGATTGGTTTCGTTTAAAATCTTATTGATAACCTTTCATGCCCTTTAGAGCATAACAGCTTAACTTAATTAATACTCCAGCTGGGAAAGAAACCAGCTGAATAAACTTTTGACGGATAAAAGAATATTAGAGAGAAGAAGACCCTGTAAAAAGAGAGCATTTAAGAAAATATATAACATTGAAGAAATTGTACACTTTAAGGCCTATGAATCTAAATAAATTCCGTTTTTCTCCGAATGCGTTTTTTGGCATTCAAAAAGTTTCGTTGGAATCATTTTGAATCCACACAAAAATATGACATTAAAGTGGCTTCTTTTTAATGCTATTAATTTAATGCCATTGAATCCAGTTGAATTACGGTATCAGAATTTGAATGCCGTTAAATGGCCATTCGGACAAAAACAGAATTGGTTTAGATTTATAGGCGTTAAAGTGTACACTTTTTTCAATGCCATATAATCCACTTCAATGCTCTCCTTTTTACAGGGGATAATTAAGAAAGGCTACTTTGGGACTTTCTGCTCTTGAATGAAATTAAGTACGCTGAATCCACTTTCGAGGATATTGGCCAGTTCCTCTATAACCCGGAACGTTGCCTCGATCTGGAAATTGGATTAGTGTGGGACTTGAGGTTTGAATGGCAACTGAATTGGTACGGGGACTCGAACTTCACTCCGATCTTCCGACTTGAAATTGTATGTAGAACGGGCCGGGCAATCTAAAGACTGGATAGTATCCTCAGTAGGTCATCGACATCTTTGTTTTCTTGTTTCGATAGGTACAGATAATTAAGTTTTTGGTTGACTCTGGTACTATGAGTCATCTTTTGAAACTTATGAATGCTTAAAAAAGGAGGAGGCGTTTGGAAAAAATTTGAAATTATCCTTGCATAATTAATGCATAATTCCTACACATCCTGTTATCCTGCTACTAAAAAGATTAATTTTAAAATAATGATTTGAATTAACCGAATATTTTACTGAACGAACAATGCTTCGTCACTTATCAATTCTGCATTCGTCCCTATCCTATCTCGTCACGCGAAGCTACGCTATGATGCGTCGAGTAGAAATACTCGGTATGCAGTTACAGTGCATGAGACTAGCGAATTTAATCCTGAAATGCGAACTGTGTAAAAGAGCCGGTGACTCGCTCCCAAGGGGATGAAAATCGGAATTACCGTAGCGAGATGCATAGTTGAGATCTAGAAGGGCAAAGGGTGGTTTCGGTAGAATGGAAAATACCTTGTCCCACTCTCCGTTTTCTTTTCCGTGAAAATCCCCGAGATCTTGCAAGTTTCGCATCCTTATCTTAATTCAGTTCCTGAAAATCGCGGTGCATCCTTCGTATATCCCGCATTAAAGGAATTCTGCCCGAGGGAAAAAATATTTTTTCAAGCGTAAATAATTATCGCGGAAGATTAGAATGCTATTTTATTGAAATGCGAATTTAAATTCCATGGAATAAGTACTTTAGCAAGCTGAAATGTGAAATTTTGTTAACACAGAATAATACAATAAGGGTACACTTAGTCTAATTGTATTTCGGTCATAAGTAGAAATAAATCACTAAGGTAAAAGAATTTGGGAATGCAGAAATAGCAGCAAACAAAATAATACAGGGTGTCGACTAGGACAGATTGGAAATTCTGAGATTAACTCAATCGTTTGAGTTGTGGGGAAAAATTGGTGAGTTATCTTTCAAAAATAGCATCTAGTTTCTTTTTTGTTTTACAAAATTAAAAATTTTGGAAAGTCAATTAAATTGTTCTACCCGGTTGGAGAATTATGGAAAATTTGTTAAGATACAGTTTTTCTAAGCGGACATTAATAACAAATTATCAATTCCAAACAAGTTTTTTGTCTATATTAGAATTAATTGTTTGATAAAGTGTCCATTTTTTAAATGGTTTAAATGCACGCATGTTTGGAAAAAGTTGAATTTATCGAACTTGAAATTTCAATGACATATTCACCTTTTTCCAAAATATGTGCATATGACTCAATTTAAAAAATCGTTTTTTACACATACTACAAAAATTCAAAATTCAAATTAAAACAATGAACAGAGGATATTAACTGAATTCAAAATAATCCTTATCTTTTATCGGATGATAACCCACCATTTTTTCTTCCCTCAACTTAAACGACTCGATTAATTTTAGTATTTAAGCTCCACCGTAAAGTCTGTCTACTAATTTTCGCCCACCAACTTTCCTTTTTTCCCCGTTGTAAAGATCAAATCTCCTTTTACTAGAAGCACGAATGAAACGCATATAACATAAGGTATCCTATGTGTATTTTTATGTATTTTAAAATCTTGCTGCATTTAAAATAAATGACGTTTAACTAATTCATGGTGCCAAGCAAAAATGAATATAATTAGTTTATAACTGCGTCAGATATTTCAGCACACGATGATGGCCCTCTTCAGTCAATTATTCTGAAGAACTGATGTGATAGACATAAAAGTTATAATTTTTGACAAACATATTGTTGGATAATAAAAAGTAAACAATTGTCTCCGTTCAACTGTTTTATTTATTGAACTTTACACAAAACCCGGTGGAATAAAATATCTGTAATCCAGTGAGTAAAATAAGTAGAGATCAATGAAAAGAAACAGTATAAAATGATAAGATATTAAACAAAGATGAAATTCTGTAATTGCTCGGTGAATTGCGGATATCGTCCCGACGGCTGACACTGTACTGAAGAATCCTTGCGTTTAGGCGAGAGTTGAAGGTCTAGTCAAAAGTTCAGGTCAAAAAACGTGAAGCTATAGTCTCATAGTTGTACGTCCCTGAGACTGTATTTGTCTGTTTCTATGCGGGTGTATAATACCGATGAACTCCAACACATATATTTGGTTGATCATTGTTGGTGCTCTAATTGGTAAATACTTTTTTGATATAGTTGTTAATGTCTTTGGTATTTTGCGATTTAATTAATAACTAATCATTGCAGAGTAATTAAAAAAAATTATCTTCAATCTGTTATTAAAATAATTTAATTATAATTACATATGTTTAAAACATAGATATTGTGAAATTCACTTATTATTGAAAAAAAAATTTTACAATAGATTTTTCGTAATAACTCTTCAATGAATAACCAATAAATAATCTCTGATACCAACAACTAAAAAATTATTTAAATGTTTTTTTCGAAATTTTAATATATATATATATATATATATTGTTTCAAATTCAAATTCAAATTCAAATTCAAATCTAAATATCTATTATACTTTCTCGAACTCTTTCTAAAATTTTACAATCTTGCAAAATTGGCACATTTTGCTTTACAATCTTTTATATATCTTGTTTGAAATTTCAGAAAAACATTTTAAATCTTCTAAAATTTATTCAATTTTCGCTTAGAATTAATTTTGTTGAATAAAAAGCCAATGAAGATTCTCATGATTCTTGAGAAAATTGTTTATATTCATGAAACCTTTAAAATGCTGAAAAAGCTTCTGAATTTTGTTTCAAAGTTTTCAGAGAGCCACATTTTGTTCGAAATATATTAAAACCTTTTCAAATTTGAAACTAATTTTTATCGTTTTTAAAACTTTTGAACCCACTAAATATCTTTTAAGATAATTCGAATTTGTCCTATAATTCGTAATTAAAAATTTTCTTAACGTTTGAAAAGAATTGCCCAAAAATCTTCCAGATTATTTATTTATAAAGTTGGAAATCTTTGAAAATCTTTTGAAATGTTTTCTTATAATTAATTTTTTGAATAAGAACCAGGTAATATTTTTCCAGTAATCTTAAGAACCTTTTTTATTCTCTTATGAAACCTTTCAAAATTCTTAAGGAGCTGCTAAACATTTATTTAAAAATTTTTTTAAATGTGAATTTTGTTTTAGAATGTTTTTAATTTGTTCAAGTTTGCAATTCTCTTTCAATCTGTTTAAAACTTCTAAGCATCTTTTAAAACAAAGTAATTGGCAACGTACCATATATGTAAATTATTGCAGTTGAATTAAGGCCACTACTGGGATCTTGAATATTTCCTATAATTTCATAATCTTACAAACTTGAAAATTTTCGCTTTAAAATCTTCTATATGTGTTTCGAAATCATTTGAAATGTTTTAAAATATTTTAAAAATTTTCTCTTAAATTGAATTTTTTAAAATAAAAAATCATTTTGGATTTTCCCAGGATTGTTAAGAACATTTTTTTGAATCACTTAAAGCCGTTCAAAATTCTTAAAAAGCCTCTTTTTTGAAATATGAAAAATCTAGTTAGTTAGTGGAAGCTTCTAATGTGTCCCCTAAGGGTTTACATTTTTTCACTCACCCTCTTCCTATTCCTTAACACACCTCCCACACCCTTTTTGGTGGTGGGAGGGGGACCTACAGCTTAAGGTGGG
>JAAAKG020112557.1:0-15399 GCA_010014905.2 Druon quercuslanigerum
GACGGCAAGCATGTTCGTTGCAGATACTTTGTTCCTCGCCGACAATTCGGAAGACCAAATCTGCCGGATGAGCCACTCATATCTGCTTCGGAGAGTATCCTTTATAGATGTCACATCCTGAATGCGGCTCTGTGGGATGCACATCGTACGTATAAGTCTCTTTAGCGCAAAGGTGTCGTACAGCGCTTCTATCAACGAGCTCAGGGTCTTCAGAGATGCTATTAAGTTTTCCTTACTTTATAGAAACCTTGGCGCATTTGTCTAACCCGAATGCCATTCCTATTTCCTTAGTGTATCTTTCGACAATCCCTAGAGCTATATCCCGAAATCTGTTTTTTGCAGGCACTTTATTCCTCGCGGACAGTTCGGAACTCCGAATCTGCCGGATAAGCCGTTGGCGCATTTTTATAACCCAAATTCCATTCCTTTTTCCTTTGTGTATCATTCGATAATCCCTAGAGCTGCATGTAGCTGCATTTTATTTTTAGCATAAATCTTTAGATCATCCACGTTAAATACATGCGTGAACTTGTGTTTTCGATTTGCTGATTTTCCAAAGTTGCATCAATCTCTCTATGCACCTCGCGATTTGCGGATGAACCTTTAGGCTGTCCAAAAGGCAGATGATAAGTTTATGGGAGGTCGAATCGAAAGCTTTCCGGTAATCAATCCAGGCCATCAATAGGTCACGCTGATAGGATGCTGCATCTTTGCAGACACACCTATCGATAATCAGGTTCTCCCGACATCCTGCTACGCCTTTCTTTGAGCGCGTTGTTCATACATTTCTTGCCACACAGGTCCGTTTGCCCCAACAATCGTATCATTTAGGATAGCTGTGAATATCTTAGACAGAGTGTTCAAACAAGTTATTGACCTGTAATTCTTTGGGTCGGCTAAGTTGCCCATTTTTGGCAGGAGTACTGTGCGCCCTTCCATTGACCACTCCGGAATCGACTCTTCCGACTTCAAATATGAGGTGAAAATACGGGCCAGATGTTGGTGGGTTAAAGAAAACTTCTTCCACCAGATGGTCTTGATACCATCTGGTCCTAGAGCGAAATAGTTTTTCATACCTCTTAATACTTTTTTCACCTCCTGGGTAGTGATGGCTTAGCATTCTTCCTCAGGTCTTGGATGGAAGCTTCTAATGTGTCCCCTAAGGGTTTACATTTTTCTTGCAACTTCTTCCCTATCCTTTACACACCTCCCATACACTTACTTGGTGGTGGAAGGCGGACCTACAGTTTAAGGCGGGTTACGAACCACCAAGAGCAACAGCCTTAAGTACTTAGAGAACCTTTTTCTCTAGAGTTACCGGTCCCACTACTCTCCGGAGATGAACAACTCCCTTGCTAAGCACTCCCTTCACGGCATGGGCCACCGAGGCTCTTCCAGAGTACGAGACGGGAATCGAACCCGCATGTCGATAGAGTAGGTCCAAAGCCTGTGCTTAAGAGCCCACGACCATCGTCCCACTTTCCTCAGGTTTTGTTGTGAGGGCATTACACAGCTCCTTGAAGCTATTTATGTTCTTTGAGCCTTCGTAAAGTATATGTTTCACTTCGTAGACTTCTCTTCAAAAGACTTCGACCTCCTGTGGTTTGGGCGGGTGGTCCACAGCAACTGGAGGGTCTTATAAGAGTCGAGATGGGTCAGAGAGAAACTGTTGGTTTTCTCGGGCCCACCTCTCTCTCCGCTCTAGACTTCTCTTAGCGTCAGATAGTATCCGTATTCTATCAATAATATGCTGCCCGACGGTCAGCAGATATATATATATATATATATATATATATATATATATAACTTGTTTAAATCTGATATCTGGCACTGAGGAGGACTCCTATCCATGGTCGAAATATTTGCCAATTTAACCTTTTTTAAGAAATGCACGTTTTATAATTAAGTATATTCATGAAACCCTAATGCCAATAAAAAATTCCTTTCAAGAAATTAAATAATTGGGTCAGTTATATCCGACATATTTGAAAAAAGCAGTAAAGATATCACTGAAAAAATGTAATAATTTAATTTATGCTTACAAATGAAATGACTGAAAACCCAGATAAATACAATTTTCGACACTGTAAAATTACCGAATAATAAAATTCACGAGCTTGAGCACTCAATAAGACATTTGTCTCGTGCCGCGCGCTAGATTTTGTATTTGACTCGCGCTAAACGCTCGGTTTTTGTATTTTCCCCAAATTCTTTATTAAAAATATATTATATTTCATAATTATTTATTAGTATTAATAATATTAACACTCAAAACTTTCACCACTGTAATTGTATGGTTTTAAACTCTCTTTTGTTAAAGCTTTTTCATCTTCAGTGAACACCTTCTCGTCACGTATCTCGTGCTTCGCACTCAAAATGTACCAAAATGTACCAAAATGTACACTTTTCGACATTATGCTCAACATTTCCTTAGCTCCGCTAAAACATTTATCATTTCAAGAAATTTATATTATTGCAATTCATAATATACACGAAAATTAAAAAATACTTTTTCCTGTTCTCGTGTTAAAATATATTTTAAGTTTTTAATCTTGTTAAGACTAAAAGAAATACTGCTTATCCTATAAAAAATTAATTTATGGAAAATTTGTAGATCTTTTTTAGATGCATAACTTTTTCGATTTATCTCTTTACGTATCTTGCTTTGTTTCCCCACAAAATTAGAATTCTCAATTAGAATTTTCGATTTTTCGGTTTCAAATGTTTATTTTATTTTGTTTTTTGAAAATACTATGAAACTGACCATTTTATTTTTGTCAAGGAAGTCATGAGGATAAATTGTTCGTATTTTGCCTACTATAAATAGCTGTCAATAAAATTAATAGAATTTTCAAATCTTAAGAATAAGTGACCTATGAAATAAGCTTTGGTGATGAATTCGGCTATGAATTATACGTTAAGTGTATTTTCAAATTACAATATGTAAGCTGATTAATTTACGAAGCTACAGTGTCTATTTCTAATCTAGTGTGATTTTCTTTCAGTTAACAATGTGAAAATAAAGCGAAGGTTGTTATATTTGCAATCGACTGTTAAATTACTACATCCGATGATGAAAATTATTCGATTGGCGTGGGACATAGTAAGTTTTTCCCATATCACGCTTTTTTTGGCTTTAAATGTCCATTTTCGATTGGTTTTTTGAATATTGAAAACCTGTATAAATAAACTATTTATATTTTTTTAATAAAAATGGGTATCGGTAAAATTTTTAAATTTGAAAAAAGTGGTTTCAAAAATTTTGACAAAGCTCTAACTTTTTGAATTTTTATTAAAAATGGCTGGGTAACGAACTAGATCTTTCTTTTTGGTACGTCAGACTGTTTGCCAAAGCACAATCCAATCCAACAAGTCTTTCAAAAGTTATCCGGTGTAAAGACGATCACAACAAAAACAACAACAACAACAACGACGACGTCATCGATGCCAGACAGATACACAAACGTCGACGTAGAACCTTGTTTTTCTGAGTCAGGGGGCCTCAAAGCGTCGACGTTTGATGAAATCCGCGAAAGTCATGTTTCGCATAAAACTAATCTCGCTGCATCTGAGCCAATTTTAATGAAACTTTCTGGTAATTTCAAAATTCAAACACATCTTGTTTCTGGACAACTTCAGGATCATTTTAAGCCAAAAATTAAAATCATCCGTCCGGCGCTTTTTTAAAATGAAAACATTTATCATTTAAAAAACTCTTTAATTGTTAATTTGTATGCATCCACAAAAATTATATAAACTTCAAATAATATAATTACAATTAATTAATTTAGTGGGTTATCATAGAATTTAATTAGCAATGAACACTTAATATATGTAGTAAGTGTAAGAGCGCTAAATAAGCTTGCAAAAATAATATTACTCATAATAGTGTATGTTTATATTATACAAATAAAAAAGAATCATGAGCTGTAAATAATTAATTCATTTTTGTTCTATTTTAATTCCTACACTTCAGACAGTAAAGGTTAAAATGGTTAAATGAATTTATTTTAGGTTTAATATACACATGTGTAAATTAATTCCTTCATACACTTACTATGCGTTTATACATATTAAAATTAACCATTCAATATTTTTTGTCAAAAAGTTTCATTTAAAAAAATCGCCGAACGGATGATTTTCATTTTAGACTTAAAATGATCCTGAAGTTGTCCAGAAACAAGACGTGTTTGAATTTTTAAATGACTACTAAGTTTCATTAAAATATTCATAATTTCAGTTCAGACAATCTTGTAGGGGTTTGAAACAGTAACTTTGTTCATCTCTTGACACTTCCCATATCGCGCCTTGTTTTAGCTTGAAATGTTCATTTTCGTTTGGTTTCTTGGATATTGAAAATGCTATAAAAGTGCCAATTTTCTTTTTATCGAAAAAAGAAATCGGATGAATTTTTATACTTGAAAAAAGTGTTCTCAAAAATTTTGAAAAGGCTCTAGTTTTTTGAGTTTTAATCAAAAGTGGCAGAGAGACAACGACGTAAAATTCTTCTTTCTGACTTAGGGGACCACCAAACGTCGATATTTGATGATATCCGCGAAATTCAATTTTCACAGAAAACTAATGTTTTTACATCTGCTGTTTTTTTTTAACTGTCGCAGTTGAAAAATTTTGGGGTTTTGAAAAACATTGATTGGCGAAATGACCAGGTTTTCCGCACTTGTGGCAGGACATCTTCAATCTTTCGCTTAATGGTAAATTCGAGTTTGGCACTCTCGCCTGTTGGGGTCAGTCTAGTTGCTATTGGTCAGGGTTCGAATTTAGTGATTTTTCTAGGTACTTGACTTTGTCTGAGTATTCGATCCCTATTTTTTTTTCATTGCCAGGCTTCAGCTTCCAATGCTTCTTGCAGGGCTTTTGATAGCGCGGTTGGTGTCATGGGCCTAACCTGTGACGAAATATCGCCTCTTAAATTCATTATGAATCTTTTAATCGCGCTGTTTTCTTCTATTTCTAGGACTATTTGCCTTTTCGTTCCGGAAGGGTGTTCTGCTTGTACCGCGTACACGAGGTCCTTATAGGCGTCTCTAAAAAGTGGAGTAAAAGTTTGAACTGTGTTTCCTCCTTGTCTCATTGCGTTCAGTTAGTTCTGAACAATTTAATCGAGCTTTGTAGTTCAAGGTTAGTTTCTAAAGTTAAATATAATTCGTCGTAGCCTCTAATTCTTTCAGCTACTACAAAGTCGAGAAGTATGTCTGGAATATCGCAGCGTAAACGAGCTCTTTTCACGCTTTCTATCCATTCGTACATACCGGCATCATTAGTTCCATTAAGAATTTTAATTGCTCTAATCATATCCTTTGCTGGTAATAAAGGAGTGATTATAGATTCTATACTAGATACGATTTGTTATTTGTTTTTACTTGAACTCTTACTTTTATAAATCTGCCTGATGGCTTGATTTTTTCTGGTTAGCAGCTGGGAGTTTGTGGACTTCCTCGCTGTTAACCTGGATTTGGGCCTTGGCTTTGTGCCTTGCTGTTGGATACAGAAATCGAAAGAACAATCTTGACAGGATCGACAAAATGTTCAGCGTGAAAATGCCTCATGAGCTTTATTTGTGTCAGCTCCAAGTCAATATTTTACTTCGAACGTTTTATTCGCATTCATGAATACAGGTATAGAACTGAGCTCCTCAGAGAGGCGGTGCTTTATATATGCTAATTAGACGTAGAGTTGGGGGTAATTGTCAGCTCGTAACAATGTAAAGAATCCTTTTTTTGCCATCAAAATTAGAATTTTTAATTTTTAACAAAGTTAAGTAGTTTAGATAATCTTGTAGGGCCTTAAAAATATATCTTTTTTATTCTCTAGACATTTTCCCATATAACGCTTTGTTTGACTTCAAACGGTCACTTTTGTTTGGTTTTTTGGATTTTGGTGATGCTATAGCTTTGGAAGTTTTTATTTTATGAAACAAAGTAATGGGAATAAATGTTTTTTATTTTTTGTCTTTTATAAGTAGCTATCAATAGAATTTTAAAATATTTAAAAAAAGTAGTCACAAAAATATTAAAAAGGCTCTAAAGTTATGAATTTGTATTAAGTATGGCTGGATAACAAAGCCGATATTTCTTTTTGGCCCCTAAATTGTATGCCACTCAATCCAATCCGATTAGTCTTTCGAAAGTTATCGGGTATACAGGCGACGACAACGGCAACGACAGCCAGACAGATGCCTATGTAAAAACCTTCTTTTCTGACTTTGACTCATTACGGATGAGAATGTAATAATTCATTATTTTTTGTGCGATCAAAGTTTGAATTTACGATTTTTTAGCATAAATTAAAAAGTTGTTTAGAGAATCCTATAGGGCCTCGAAGAAGTAACTTCCCTCTTGTCACGACTGTTTCCCATATCAGGCTTTGTTTGACTTGAAATGTTCACTTTCATTTGATTTATCGGATTTTGAAAATGCTATGACTTTAGTAATTTTGATTTTATCAAACACAGTAATAGGAATAAATTTTTCGACTTTTTTTCCACTTAAAATACTTGTCAAAAGAAGTTTCATATCTTGAAGAAAAGTGGTCTAGAAAATTTTAAAATAGCTCTAACTTTTTGAATTTGCATCAGAAATGGCTGATTAAGGAACTCGATCTATCTTTTTGATCTCTTAAAAAAACGTTCTTTCTGACTCAGGGGCCTCAAAACATTGAAATTTGATGAAATCCGCGGATTAGTTATTAGTTTTTACATAAAACTAATAACTTCTTATTATATATGAGAATGTCATAATTCATGATTTTTTTTTGCGATCGAACTTTGAATCTTCGTTTTTTTATCATGACTTAAGAAGTTGTTAAGAAAATCTTGTAGGATCGTGAGAAAGTAACGCCTTTCTTCTCTTTACTTTTTCCCATTTCACGCTCAGTTTGTCTTCAAATCTTCGGTTTTGATTGGTTTTGTTTATTTTTAAAATTCTATAACTTTTCGAATTTTTATTTTATTTTTTATTTTGTCTACTATAAATAGCTGTAAATAGATCTTTCAAATTCAAAAAAAAGTAGTCACAAAAATGTTGAAAAGGCTCTAACTTTTTGAATTTATATCCCAAATGGCTGGTTAACGAACTCGATCTTTTTTATGGTCCCTTAAACTGTACACCAAGCACAATCTAATCCCATTAGTCTTTCGAAAGTTATCAGGTATACATGCGACGACAACGGTAACGGCAACGAGAGGCAGACAGACACCCACGTAAAAACATTCTTTTCTGACTCAAGGGGCCTCTAAACATTGAAATTTGATGAAATCCGCGAAAGTCAGTTTTCACATTAAAAACTAATACCTCCTCATTATTATTTTTTGTGCGATGAAAGTTTGAATTTTCGATTTTTAGGATTCTTTTAAAAGTTGATTTAACAATCTTGTAGGGAAATGAAAAAGTAACTTTTTTCGTCTCTTGACTTTTTTTTATATCGTGCCTTGTTTGGCTTCAAATATTCATTTTCATTTGTTTCTTAGACATTGAAAATGCTATAAAAGTGGCAATTTTCTTTTAATCGAAAAATGAATTCGGACAAATTTTTATACTTGAAAAAAGGTGGTCTCAAAATTTTTGAACAGGCTCTAACTTTTTGAGATTTTATCAGAACTGGCTGGTTAATTTTACCCGGAAAAATTTTTCAAGTGATATTTCCTAGCATTAGGCATTTGAAAATGAGAAAAGTGCCCCTATCTGTTGATTGTCTGAGGTATCTGGTTGATGACTGTATACTTGCGCTGGCTCCCAAAGGCGTCAGCGTGCTGCAATTAGCAATTGAGTGTACACGTGTCGGAAGGTCAGGGTCAAATTGACCTAAGGTGACTTGTCCCGTTTCGAAACTGGTTGTTTGTCCGGGAGGACTTCTACCCAGGAATCTAGCAAGCCCATGTTCGGTTGGTGCTTCCACTCTTTAATAATACTATAATCCTACATACCAGAAGAGCCCGTTTATAGGGATCCTTTTATACATATCCATGCACATGCGGGCCGAGGTCCGTTTGGCCGCTTTGTCCCATACATGTAAGCTTCCCTCAAATTGTTGAGTTCCATTTTAAGAATGAAGATATGATATAAAGCCTTGAGGTGTCGTCTGGTGTTATTATTTTGTATTACAATTTCTTTGGCTGTTTCAATTACGGCATCTGAGATGGATTTTTTTTTAATGCAGTCGGGGTGGTTTAATATAACTGTGTGGATCAGGATATGAATCTAGGTTTATTTGATAAATTCTGAAATTTTTGGCGAAGAATTGCTATGTCGGGTTTTTGAATATCACCGTGCCGTAGTAGTGATCACCGGCCGACGTGATACGAACACAAACAATACCTTCTGAACAACAACGCACAGGGCTTGTCTTCGTCAGCCGACGCAGTCAGCCCTGTCGACATAGTGAATTCTAGCAACCGCTACGAGGCGAGGTCTTTTGGAGTTCAGGGTCCTCCAACCCGCCTCCTCACTGCAAAGCCACTTTCTCGCGCATCATTCTGGAGCTAGAAAGTAATCGGGGTCACCAGCATCATCATTCAAGATAAAACTTCTAATGTTTCCCAGCAGCATTAACACCAGACAATTAACTTCGTCCACTACCATCTTCATCGTGACTACGCCACTTGGGGGAGGTAGTGTAAGGACACAGCCACTACAGCACGGCAACGGCAAACACGCACCGTACTACAGGTTCTCCCAGTACCAGCTAGCCAGTGTGCATTGAATTCTGTTCACAGAAGTTCAGCACCGTTTAACGCGGATACTGGTCGGATGGGTGAACAGAGAACTAACCCAAGACGTCTGTGGTAAGGTTTACTTGTGGTCAACCACACTGACGAGTGCACGCAAGTGAACCCAGGACGAAACGCCTGTAGTCGATAGCGACTGCCAGACCGATGAATATCACATTGAAGATGAGAATATGAACTACAGTTCTTGCAAGAGGGTTGTGTTTATTTGTTTTTATTTGAAATTTGCTTACGGTAAGGCTGACGACATTAACTAAACTCTTGACAAGTTGTTAAGAGGGATGATTTTTTTTTGCTGTTTGAGTAGAAGGCAGCTAAGATCGGGATTGTTAAATATATTAGGGGTTTTCTTTGGTGTTTTGAATTTTACTATGGGAATGGAAATATGAACTAAAATATTCTAGGAGTTATTTTGTATGATTGTCAAATATCACTCTCAGAATGTAGATATTAAAATCTGTCTTATGAAGGTGTCTTGATTGCTTATCTTTACTTTAAAATTATTGTGGATGTTTTACGTAAGGTGGCCGAGATCAGGTTTTTTTGAATTTACAAGAGGATGTTTTTTGGCGACGTTGAATATTACTGTTCTTCTTCTCCTTTTTCTTTATTCCTAATGTGTCACTTAAGGATTTACATACTTCCATTTCTTACAATAACTCATTCAACATATTTTACACAATATTAAAATTACTATTTACAGTTATTTACAACTATTTACAGAGACTCTGATATGTATATTCTTATTTCTAGTTTTTAGTGTAGCCCATTTTGAGACGTCTTAGCGAACTAGTGAACGAGCGATCGTTTCCTTTTTCTTTCACTTCTCTTATATCTCCATTTTTCCATTTTTTCACGTGCAATCTTTGATTCTTTCTCATACGCTCTTCTAGCCGCCTCTAACTCCTTCATCCACTCTTCCCCAATCCATCCTCTCCCAGTATCTTTACGACATTCTCTTGCAAACTTCCTTGATCTTCCATTCCTCTCCTACATCCTTGCCATATAAGCTCTCATGTTTTCTCTTCCCATTCACAGATTCAGCACCTTCTATTATCTTTCTTTTCCCAATACGTTACTTCCCTTACCTCGTTTCCCAATCAAAACCTTGCTATTCTGGTACACCTTCTCTCTTCTTTTCTTTTTGTCATCTTATACAATTTATTATATTTTGATACCTCAATCAGTGACCATCTTTCTATTAATTGTCTTTCCCTCTCCCTTTTTCCAATTCTTCATAGTTTTCTCTAGTCCCGTCTTCTATATTTCTATCATTAAAGAACTTCCTCCTTTCTTCTTCTCATCTCGGTAATTTTATATTCCTCCATTTCCGCTTTTCTACCTCCATCAAACACTTTTTTGATTACTCTCCTCTCTTTCCCTACCTCAGCTACGTATCAAATTTCCATGCCATCTTTCCTGATTTCTTATATACTCTTAATATCTTTCCTTTCATTCGACCCTCATACCTCTGCTCCATAACCGAATACCTGATAGATCAGCATATCAAATAACCACATTCAGATCTCCATTTATTCGCCTTTTTTCTATTCTCTATATCTGTTTCATTACCCCTGCTGCTTCCTTTATCCTTTCTCCAATATGAGGTGTATGATCTCCATTTATTTGCAAGGTATAGCTCAAATATTTAAACCCCTTTACGTCAAATAAATAAATAAATAAATAAATAAATGGTGTTAATTCAAAATGTCATGGCTCTAATCCCTGCTGCAATAAGTGATTCATACTTGTAACGCTGTATTTTTTATTCAAAATTAATTAAAAAGTTTATATTTTGGAGTAATATTTCAAACATATTTTATTTATTCTGCTCAAGAGTTCGCATGAAATTTATCAATTATTTTTTAAATAATTAATTATTATATCTAATTATTATTCATTTTAAACATTATAGGTTTGAAACAAATTAAAATTATACCTAATTTTTTCACTTTATACATAATTTTTCCGTCGGGGTATATACTATTATAGATCTATAATAGATCGAATCTTGCGAGTGAAGTTAAAACGGCATCAGGATGAGTAAAATACATCAAAATCAGAAATAGTTTTGACCTTTCGTACATTGCCCATTGCGACACGGAAACTCCGGAGATTGACCAAGGATACCTTAGGCGAGGCTCGAAGTAAAGAATAGTTTCATACATTGCCCGAGCGGAAACGAACGGAACGACCGGTCCATCCTAGATTTGCCTAAACTCCCACAACATATATATCTTTTCGTTCTCTATCCTAACTCTTTCTCACCCTTTTCTCTTCATTTCTTTTTCAACTTAATACCTCCAACCATAACTTTTTCTCTCTCGACTCAGTCGGATAAGTCAAACGCCGTCTTAAAGTCCACGAACATTAAATAAACATGAATGCTATCATTGCTTCTTTTTTCCTTTAAATCTTCTTAATCACTAGATATTTCAGAACATATATATCGTCTATCACCCCCATCCCTTTTCTAAATCCTGTCTGATTTGGAGGTACTGTCTCTTTTTTATCATCTTCATTCTTTATCCTCTTCGATAAAACAGTCACATACACTTTATACAATGTTGGCATTAGTGTTACTCTTCTATAATATGTAACTTCTCCCCCTTGCCTTTCTTCACTATGGGCACCCCCACTTCTTCCTTCTATGAATCTGGTCACACCTGTTCTCTCCATATTCTAATGCACATTATCCATGCCCATTCCTCTTATTCTATCCCCACGTATTATAATATTTTATTTGGAATAACATCTATACCAGGTGCCTTTCCATCTTTCATCATACCTAATACCTTGACTATTTCGTCCCTTGTAATGCCTTTCTCCTCATCTGTTTCTCAACCATATTTTCCACCTTTCCTAAGTTATGTCTCTGCCCCTTTAAGTAATTCCATAAAATATTTTTTCCATTCCGCCATCTCAATATCCTGGTTTATTCTTATTCTTTTTCTTCTGTATCTATTTAACACATTTTAAACCTCTTCGTTCATCCTAGTCTTCTATGCCTCTTCATCAAACCTTTTATTTTCCTCTTTTTTTATCGCACATCTCAATATACTCCTTCTCTTTTCTCCTATATTTTTCACCGATACCTGTGCCTTTTTTCTTTTTTCTTACTTCCCATATAACTTTCTTCTTGTTTTGTTTACATTTCTCATCCCATCCAATTCTACCTCCTCCTTAACTAACTTTTTTCTCGCTTGTGCATTCCAATATTTCTTTATCCCTCGAATCATTATTTCGATCTTCTCGTGTCCTCTTTCCCCCCATTTTAATATTTCTAAACTTTTCCTTAAACTGTTATTTACCTTCCATTGACTAATCCCGTTTTCCTGCTTTTTTTAGTTTTACTTACTTTTTAGCCTGATTGTTAATATTTTTCCCCACTAATGTCACTATTATGTGAAAACTATTATTATATGATAAACCATCCCATCTCCTCTAGGCTCTTTAACAATTTCTTTCCTCCTATTATTAGCCTAATCTCTTAATCATTTTTCTCCATAAGTTCTCTCAAAACCTCTAATTTCTCCTGTACATCACCGTTCACATATACCCCCATTATTTTTCACCTCTTTCCTTGCACATTTATCTCTTCTACTATTACTCTTTCTTTTTGTTCCTTTATATCTTTTTTATCCTTCTCCTGTTATTCTCTTTTTTTCTAGCGCATAAACTTCCTATCTTTTCTTGCCAATCCTGCTATATTCCACTGGCATATCTTCCGATTTCCCCTTCTTTCGTTTTTTTTTCTTTTTTTCCTAATATTTCTTATTTTTATACCTCTCGTTCCTTTTTCTCCTAGTTTCCCGACACAAAATTTTTTTAGTAACTCTTCCCTATCGTCTTTTTAATCCCACCATACTCCTTTTATCTATATTTTCCCATACTTAACTCGTGTTCTCTTTCCCTTTTTTCTTTCCTTTTCAGCTATTTTTCTTAATTTATACTATATCTTCATTTCTACCCATGACAAATCATCCTCCATTCTCTCTAGGCTTCCTTATAACAAACTCTTCTTTGTCAACACTTCCCTCTTATGTTATAATTTCTTTAGTTTAACCAGTACCATTTTCTTCCCTTTTCACTCTTGCCTTGCTGCACTTCGCACTTCCTTTATCCCTACCCTAGCATCAATCCATTTTAGTACTTCTTCCACTCCTTCTTTCAGCTCTTTCTCCTGTAATCTTAGGCCCTGCATCATTAGGTTTCTTTCTCTTTCCTCTCCCGCTCTTTCATTTCTAATATTTTTTCTATTTTTCTCAGCCTTTCCTTCTCCCCATTCTCACTCTCTCCACCTCCATACTCCCGTTTTGAGCTTTTAATTCTTTTTATTCTAAGTAGCAGTTCCTCTAACTTTTTATTACGCTTTTCCTGCTTTTCTAATCCATGCTCGAGCGTCTGCATCCTTCCCTGACTTTTTCCCATTTCCTGATTTGTCTCTTAATATCGGCCATTTTCCATCAAATTTCTTTCTTCATTTTCTCTCTCCATTTCTCTTGCTTTTCGTCTTCCTCTTCTTCTTTCTCCCCCGCTCCAATTTGTTCTTTTCCCGGTGGCGTTCTGTACATTTTAGGATTTTTAAGGGTTTATCCTGTTGCTACGATGTCCTCACTATCCCTTTTCCTATACACGAACTTCTCGATTGATCCAAAACTCTCAATCCCTAATGGCTCCCTTTCTACTGTTTTTCTGCACTTTCCGCTTTTTTCCTCATTCGTTGGTTCACCGGACACTTTCTAATATCCCACCCTGCTGCTTGATCTTCTTCCGTGCTTCTCTATACCTAACATGCCCTGCCGCTGCTACTTGTCTGCACCGGTTTCACTACCCTGCTCCACAATCAAAACAAACTAACCGCACGGGCAACCCAAAACTGACTCAAACACTTCGAATATCGCTCACTTTATCACTTCTGTTATTTTCATCACTCAATCTTTCTCTCAAAAACTCTTCTTTCACACTTTTCCAACTAACTCACCTAAAATCTCACTGCAATTTACCAAATTCAGCAACACACAATCACCGCTACCAAACAATTTCATACCGGTAACGGAAGTCTATTACTGTTGGGCTTTTGGGGGTTTAAATTATACTGTTGGGATGAGGATGTGAACTTAAGTCTTGGGAAGGTTTCTGGTGTGATTTTATTGAATTACAAATTTTGTTGGCTGTTTAAGTTCAAGTAAGCTGAGACAGTGTACGCTGAATGCACAAGAAGTAGGTTTTTGTGACTTTTGAATAACTCTGTGAAGATAAGGGTATGAAATAGTCTTAAAACGTACTTGTGGTCATTGCTTTAAATTTAGAGTTTTTGGATCTTTAAGTTGAAGGTAGCTGAGAAGAGGTTCGTTAAATATATTAGCTGTTATTTTTTCGGACTACTCAGTATTACCTTGGGGATAAAAATATAGACCAAAATCTTAGGTAGATGTCTAGAATAACTATTTGTAATCAGAGTTTTTTTAGGAGTTTTAGTTCAAGGCAGCCACGATGAGGATTGTTAAATGTATTAGGGTTTTTTTGTTAGTTTTTTTTTTAATACTAATGTGTGGATGGTGATATTAAATGGGGTTTGGGAAGGTGTCTCTGGAATTAATTTTTTTTGAATTTATCGGTTGTTTTAGTTGAACTGAGCTGAGACCCAGTTCGCTAAATGCACTACGGGTGGTTTCTTGGGGTTGCTGAATGTAACTGTGAAGATAAAGATATGAACTAGAGTTTTGGAAAGATGTGTGGGACGATGAGTTCCGACTTGAATTTTTGTTGCGGTTTTATTCGAAGGGAGGGGGTTTATCAAATATACTAGGGGCTGCTTTTTAGCCTTGTCAAATATTACTTTAGGGATGATGGTATGTAATAAACTTTTGAAAAAGTGACGGAGGTAATTGTTTTTAATTTGAAGTTTTTCGTGGGTTTTAGATGAATCCGTTGAAACGGAGTTCGGTAAATGTACTAGAGGTGGTTTTTTGTGTCTTTGAATTTTACTGTAGATTTGGAGGTATGAGCTAGAGAATTAAAAAGGCATATGTGGTGACTATTTTAATTTTTAATGTTTATGTCGTTTTAGTTGAAAGCAGATGAGACTGCGTTCGGTAAATGTACAATGGGTAGTTTTCTAGGGTTGTTGAATATAACTGTAAAGATGAAGATATTAACTATGGTCTTGGAAAAATGTCGTTTACGATGATTTTCGATTTGAATTTTTTTCTGTTTTTCTTTATTTTTAAATATTATTCTGGAGATGGGGATATTAAATTGAATCTTAGAAAAGTGACTTGGGAGATTATTTTAAATTAAATATTTTTTCACTGTTTTACTTGAAGGCAGGTAAGGCCAGGCTCGTTAAATGAACTAGGAGTTGTTCTTGAGGGTATTTAAATATTACTTTTAGGATAAGGATACACTCAGAGAAATGGTTGGTTAGCACATCCATTTTCTGTTGGATAAGGAATAGTTGGTTAGAACATCTTTTCAAAATATCAGGGCAGCCAAGACCGTTGGCTACAGTGACCACTTATAATTGTTGCGTATTAATTGGCCACTGCAGCAACGCATTGGGCCCTCGAACTACCGAAAAGTTAGCACAGCCAACTAATTGGCCGATGTTCCCAGATTTGTCATCCTGGTCCATTGCGCATGCGTTGAGGTCT
>JAAAKG020112568.1:0-10791 GCA_010014905.2 Druon quercuslanigerum
TTGCACTACGATTTTTTTTGGCTGAACTGTGAGGCTTCAAAGGCAGATGCCTATCATTTTCTCGCCGATAGTAGATCGTTATCCTATAGTTAAGTCACAGATATGTTAGGACTTAGTATCCAGATACTAAGCGCTAGTATCCAGTTTTCTCCGTGTGGTAGGAAATTCATGAATTTCGTTATAAATATCGTCTTTTTTGTTAGGTAATTATTATTGCTTGTTGAAAAGTCATCTTTTTGGTAAAAGATTTTAAATATTTCCTTTTTGGGTTAAAAATTAAACTATTTGGTTGAAAAATTAACGACTTTGTTAGAAAATTAATAGTTTTAAATATTCATCTCTTTGGTTAAGTATTTATCTTTTCGTTAATAATTCTTTTTTTTTAATTATTCTTTTTATTCACGTCATTCGATAAAAAATCGTATTTTTGATTTGAAAACGTTTATTTTTTATTTTTCAAAATTCTTCTATTTGTTAGCATTTTATTTTTGACCTAAAGGGTTTTGACCTAAATATTTTTATTGTTTATAAAAATCGCGATGTTTTTAGACATTTTTTTTTGTTGGAAAACAAGTGTTGAAAGCAGTCCAAAACTTTTTTTTGTAGTCGAGGAAATTCTTAATTAAAAATGAACTTTTTTTGCTAAAGTATCAACTTTCTTCTAAAAAGTTCGTCTTTCTAGCTTGAAAATTTTACCAATGGATTACAAAATTTCTTGGTTTGCAAACTAATACTGTGGTTCGAGAATTCATTTTTTTATTTGCGAATGTTATTATTTGATTAAAAATTAATCTTTTTTTTGTTGAAAATTAAAGAGCTTGATTGAAACTTAAAATACTTTCTCAAAAATTACTTTTTTTAGAGATCCATCTCTTGGGTTGCAAATTAAATTTTGGGTTAAAAATTAATTTTTTTATTTGAAAATTTTTGTTTACAAGTTGCGAAAATCCTCTAAAAACCAGTGTTTGGTTAAAATTTCATGTGCTTTGTTAAACAATCTTATTTTTTGTTAGAGAATTTATTTTGTTCGTTTGTTGGAAATTCATCTATTTTGATGAAATTTTATCTATTTGGTTAAAAATTATTCTTTCTTAGTTGAAAATTCAACTACACGGTTGACAGTTGAAAAACTTTGCCAAATAAATAATTTTCTAATAATAATAATTATAATTTCTAATATATAATATAATAATCTATAATATAAAAATATAATATAAGAATGTATAATCTAATAATCTAATAATAATTTTCGCTTTAGTTGAAAAATTAATCAAAAATCTATTTGCTCTCATTCAAATCAAATATATGTGACGTCATTAAGATATACAACTAAGTACCAATCACACCACCTTATTAGCCATGTTACTTTTCAAATTTTTGACCAATCAGGTTTCGCGGGCATCGCGGCTTTCTACTTGACACCTGATCCAGTTGATTTTCTAAACTAACCTATAATCAAGCGGGATCAACGATATAAACAAAGAATGAATTTGGAAATCAGTAAAGTTCCTAAAGAATGTATATTATTAGCTAATAAGTATTTTATGCATGGATATGGTTCTAGATACAAATACATTGGCAAGAAACCATTTTTTTAAATTTAAATAATTTGGATAGTTTGAATTTTCCCGCGAAGAAATACGTCACTTAGATGCAGCCAATCCAAGCGTTTGGCAAAAAATGGCGCGAACGGGTACTATATTCAAACTTTATTAAGAAAAAAAAGATGTTTCCTATTCAATAAAAAATCCATTCTTCTTGGAATATGTTAATGAGCTACTAAAGAATCAAAATATCTTTTTATCTCATTTTATGTCACATCCTCATTAATTAATGCTAATAATGATAATAATGCATCTGATTTGGAATTCTCGACACCGTTCGTTAGTTGAAACAGGAGTGGAAGACGTTTGGAATGTGGCATGCAAAATTCAGATTGCGTGTGGAACGCTCACATTGCTTTCGTTAAATCGCTTAAATTTATAATATCAACGCTATCGAACCGCGACATCGACGAGAGCGAAATTCAAGAAGCCAGAATAGGAAATGTCAACATGTCAGGGAAAAATATACAGGGAAATCGTGCCAGCAAAACTGTTTTTTAAAAATGAGGTGCATGTCGCGTGACCAAAAGGGTGTAAAAAATGTTTATAATTTGTATTATTCGTGTTACACTCCTTAATATTTATAGGTACTACTAACATTTTTATTTATCGTTTCAATCATCATAAATTTCGTTCCTAATGAGCAGGATTTATTTATTGTTTTAAAGTCAGGGTTTTTCTTTCATTAATATATATTTTGTGATCCTAAGATAAATGCTAATTATCTCTATAGATTTTTTTGTAGTTTTCTTTCGCGTCCTTAGTTTTTTATATTTTTTTGATTTTTATTTTTGTAATTTTAATAATAGGGAAATCTAAGTAAATGCACTTTTCGATCATTTATAAATTACTTGACCAGTTTTTTGCCAATTTTTCACCATTAAATTTTTTTATTTTAGGCTAAACGATTTCAAAAACATTATCTAAAATGACCCAAAGTTTCAAAGAACGATATGCGCTTGAAAAATTTTAGCAAACACTTAATTCTATATTTTTACAAAGAAAAAATTAATAATCGAAGTTCTGTAATAGATTTTTTAAAAATATGTTTACTTCCTGTGTAATTTGTCAGAAAATCTAGAAAAGTAGATCACCAAATTTAAGGAATAGTAGTAATTTTAAAAATGACGAAAACAATTTTTTTTTAAAATCTTTTTTTAAATACCCAACATTCTCTTGAATTCTTTCAAATCTTTAAAAATGCCTTGAAATACTTTTAAAAATCTTTCGAAATATTTAAAATCCTTAGAAAACCATTAATTTTTGTGAATAAATTCTTTGAAATTTTATAAAAAATTTAATTAAATCTTTTGGAATCCTTCAAAGTTACTAAAATACACTACAATTTGAGATTTTTTTGAAATCTATTGAAATTCCTTAGAATCCTTTGAAATTCACTAAAATATTTCAAATCCTTTGAAATTTTTAAAAATATTCTAAGATCTTGAGAATTTTCTTGAATTTGTTTGGAATTTCCTTAGAATATACAACTTTCATATACCTCTGTTCCCCTTCCCTCACCTACACAACCTCTCACTTTCAAAAGGTACTTATCCCTTATTTACAGTATTTCCCCTTCTTCACTTCAATTACCCCCCTGCCAAAATTTCCCCTTCTCTCTTCTAATTTCCTTTACTTCCCCCACTTCTCCCATAATTTACCTTCACTTCCCCTACTTCTCCCCTAGCACCGGTGATAATTTCCCTCTCCTCAACTCCCTACTTCAGCAACTTTCCCAACATCCTTTACTCCCTTCCCCTCACTGTGAGCTTTGAACAAAATTTAAACGAAATATCCTTGAAGTTGGATGATGTTTTTTGGAAACTGTTTTATGTTGCCATAAAAGTCTAGCAAAAAAGTTCTCAATAAACACTTTTTCCAGTATATATATTTTTAAATTTATATATATATATATTTATTTTTTTTGGTTAAAGTTGGTTGACGCTTACTGTGCACTTCTTTTCCTTATGTTACCAGCCTTATCTTCTCCAAACTGCCACGCCCCTAATTTATTATGCTTCCCCTCCCCTCGTTTACCTCTCACTTCCTCTACATTCCCCTCAGTTTCCCTCACTTCTTCTATTTTCACTTCCATTGTTTCCCCTCACTCCTTCTATTATTCCCCTGCTCTACACTCTTCTTCACTCCCTAATTCTTCCTTCCAACTACTTTATCAGCCCTAATTTTCCATACTTTCCCTACACTCACATGCCGAAATCTTCCTCTACATCTTCTTCTCTCATTTTCCCTTACTAACCATCCTTACCCTTACACCAACCCTCCCTCATTACACTTCCCTCCTAACCCTCTCTCACTACCCCTTGCTTTCGCTTCCACACCATCACTACGCCTCCACCACTACCCCTCCACTACCACCACTACACCACTACCTCTCCACCACTACCCGTCCAACACTACTTCCCTCCTCCTTCCTTCAATTCGCCAACCTTCAAAAAATTAAGACAGACCGACGGACACCCGACCGAAACCATAAGGGTTTTAGCCCGAGGCTACGAAAACTTAAAGAATAAAAAAATTCTACAGAAATCTCAAAAGCTGGAACATACAGTCGCTGTCAAGAATTTTTACTTATGTGCCGAAATCTTCCTCTACATCCTCTTCTCTCATTTTCCTTTGCCACCCCTACTTTACCACACATAATTTTCTCTCACATCCTCTCCTTGTAAAAAAGCATTATGGACGGACGGATGGACGGACGGGCACTTGGCCAAAACTATTGGGTGCCCTGTCCAGGGGATAATCATGATAATAATAATAATTAGATATCAAACATTTTTTAACTGAAACGTTATAGAGTTATCTAAAAAAATTGAATGAAACTACCGCAAATTGACGAATTATTGGATTTTTTGTTGAAAATACATATAACTAACATTGCCCTCCGCACGCTTCCTCTCCCTTACTAACCATCCTTCCGCTTACACCAACCCTCCCTCATTACACTTTCCTCCTAACCCTCTCTCACTAGCCCTTGCTTTCGCTTCCCCTCCACCGCTACCCCTTCACCATTATTCCTCCACCACTACCCCTCCACCACTACTCCTCCACCACTACCCCTCTCCCAATTCCCTCAATTCCCCAACCTTTAAAAAAGTACGACGAACACCTGACCGAAACCATAGGAGGTTTAGCCTAAGGCTACGAAAACTTAAAGGATAAAAAATTCTAAAGAAATCATAAAAGCTGGAACATACAGTCGCTGTTAAGAATTTTTGCTGATGAACAGAAAAATAAGAATTTCTAAAATGGTTTCAAATGAAACAAATTTTTTTGCCTAAATAAATATAAGGCTGTAACTAGTCCCGACAAACTTGTGGATTGGGAAAAAGGGATAGAGAAGTCGTCTCGAAGTTTTGGGACTGCTAGCAAAGATTATGAAAAATATTGACTACTATCGGCAAGAAAATGGTAGGCAACTACTTTTGAAGCTAAGCAACTCAGCCAAAAAAAAATGCTAACGCCATAAAACAATAGTCATATGAAAGCTAAGAGTGTTCTACGTAAAAAAGCTTGCAGATTTTTATGTTAAAAAAATGTCGTGCTTTGAAGACTGAAAAAGTAAAAACAAGTGAGGATTTTCAGGTATATTTAAGAACAGATAAGTTTAGAGCATTATTTCTTATACAAGCGGCAATGGGAAGAATTTGAAAATATTCATGAGTATGAGGAAAGGAAAACTGTTATGAATACATGGTAGTTAAGAAATTTAAGAAATAATAAAAATTGTTGCTTAAAAGTACAAAAATATTCAACTATATTATCCTCAGTTCTGATAAAGATGTTAAAGCTCTTCAAACTGCAAACTGTAACGGATAGGCTCAGTAATTATTTGCAATCATTCGGATGGATTTGATAGTCTTATTTTTTATGAAAATCGCGATATTTTTATACATTTTTTTTTGTTGGAAAACAAGTGTCAGAAAGCAGCCCGAAACTTTTTTTTGCAGTCGAGGACGTGCCTTTCTTCGACCCGTGGTTCTGAATCCTTGGGTGACATCTGGCACGTCCACGGCAGCAAAAAAAAAAGTTTCGGGCTGCTTTCTGGCACTTGTTTTCCAACAAAAAGAATATCTACAAATATCGCGATTTTCACAAATAATAAGACTATCACATCCTTCCGGGTGACTGGCAATAATTACAGAGCCTATCCGTTACAGTTTGCAGTTTGAATCGCTATAATATCTTTGTTAGAACTGAAGTTAATATAGTTGTACATTTTGTACTTTTAAGCAAAATTTTTTTTTATTCTTTAAATTTCTTAATTGTAATGTGTTCACAAAAACTTTCCTTATACTCATAAAGTTTTAAAAATTTTACCCATTGACCCTTGTATAAGAAATAATGTTCTAAATTTAACTGTTCTTGAATGTACCCGAAAATCCTTATTTTTTTACATTTTTCAGTCTGCAAAGCACAAAAAATTTTTTAGTTAAACGTCTTTTAACAAATTTAGGAAGAATACTTTTAGCTTTCATATCACTATTTTTGTATTGCGCTAGCATTTTTTTTGGCTGTGTTATTAAGTTTCAAAGGCAGATGCCTATCATTTTTTTTCGATAGTAGTCATCCCGAATTTCGGGGCGACAAGATACTTCTTAATTGAAACGGAAAGAATTCCTTCGAAATAAGTAAATAATGGAAAGTTGAGAATCCCAATGGTAATTCGACTGTTGAAGAAGAAAAAAATGAAGTGGTGTTAACGACACCCTCTACGGCTTTAAAAAGTAATATTTCCTTCATTGTTAGCTTTTATGAGATTCGAAGCCATGCTCCTTTCTTGGCACTCAGGTCGTATTGTACGTTTAAAAGAAAACGTAAAGTCTACTGAAGGCACTGAAACGTTAATGTGTATTTTAGAGTTGCCCTTTTAGGATGAGAAAATCGTACCTATGCTTTCAAATATAACGACTTTTTTACTCTAATGTAATATTCATGGTTGAAAGTAACAAACTTTCTGCGAAAAGAAAACATTTTTTAATATTTTAAGGCTCTTTCAAAAACTACGCCATACTTTCAGAGGGGGGAGGGGGTAACGCAGCATGTAATATCACACATGGAGAATATAAATGTTGATAAGAATTTTTCGGAATACTTAAAAAAAAAGAATATTTATAATTTTATTTTACAAGCGAAGCATCTAAATAAGACTTTTCACTCTTACCCCTATTTCTCTCTTTAAGCTTTTTCAAAAAGAATTTGCCTTTTACCGTTTGTTTTCCAGAAAGTTCCTCAATAAAAAAAACTTTTTTTTTGTTCTTGAAAGTTAATTCTTCTTAATTCAAAAATGTATTAGTTTAGAATTCATCGCTTTTGGTTTCAAAAATGTACTATTTCGTTGAAAATTGAACTATTTTGTTTGAAATAATATTTTCGTTGTTGTTTGAAAATTAATTACTTTTTATAACTGAAAATTAATCGGTTTTAGTTCAAATTTTCAGTATTAAATAATTTGTGTATAATTGATCTTTTTTTGGTTAAAACTCTGACTTAACATTCATTGTATAGATTTAAGATTGAATAATTTTGTTAGAAAATCGTTTTTTGCCTGATAATTTATTTTTTAAATAAAATTTTCACCTTTTCATTTTTGTTTAAAAATTTCTTATTTTTAGTTAAAAATTAATTATTGTTTAATAAAAATTTTTGTATGTATTTTGCTATATGTTCGCGTTGCTTCGTAAACAATAAATATTCTTAATTGAGAATTCACCTTTTTGATTGAAAATTAAATTACTTTTTTAAAAATTAGTATTATTCGTTGAAGTTTTTTTGTTGAAAATTCAACTACCTACTTAAACTAATTTGTCAACAATTCATTCTATTAACTAAAGATTTAACTATTTCGTTGACAATATGCTTTTTTCATTTTGAAAATAACTTGTTTTTATTTAAAATTAGTTGAAAATTGATAATTTTTATTTTAAAAAAGCAGTAAACTATTGGGAGAAAATTTATATTTTTAGGATAAAAATCGAAATACTTGAGATTGAACTATTTTTGTTCAAAATTCGTTTCTTCTGTACGATAATTAATTTTGTTAAGTAAAAATTGAACAATTTTATTTGTTTAAATTGATTTTTTAGTTAATAATTAAACTATCTGTTATTAATAAATTATGTGTTTTGTTGAAAATTAGTCTTTTTTTGGTAGAAAATTAATATTCTAGATTGGAAATTCATTTATTTAATCGAAATTTGACGAATTTGTTATAAATTAATTTTATCGTTTGAAGATCCACCTCTTTGGTTAAAGATTAAACAATTTTATTGAAAATTGTTTTTTTTTTGGGATTAAAAATCAATTCTCGGAACTGAAATTTAAATTATTTTATTGCTGGATTAAAATTATTTGATTTTAATTTACAGACAACTATTTGATTGAAAATTAACGTTTCTGCTGAACTTTTATAGTTTTGGGTGAAAAATTAACTTTTTGGTTCAAATTCATATTTTTGTTTTAGAAATATTATTGTTTTAGTTGAGGATCTAAGTATTTAGTTAAAAATTTATTTTGCTGTTGTTGAATTCAACTTTTTTGACTTAAAATGAAAATATTTTTTAGTTGAAATATCAACTTTTACATTTTTTTTTACAATTAATATTTTAAATTTAAATTCGAAAGTTTTTAATTTATAATTAAATTTTTGTTGCCGAAATATCAACTTTTACAGTTTTTATTAGGAATTCATATTTTTTGTTTAAACATTAATCACTTTATTTGGAAACTCAACTATTTTGTTGAAAATATGAGCAATTTATAAAAATGGAACTTTTTCTAAATCATCTTTTTTGGTTGAAAATTTAATTGTTTTGTTAAAAATTAAAGAATTTAGAATATTCATGGATTTCAGATATTAAGATACTTAAGGTATCTAGGCAATTTTAGAAATTTAAAAAATCTTAGAGCATAGACAATTCAAGGAATTTAGACAATAAAAATTTTTTCAAAATAATTCAGGAGATTAACAGAATTGAGAAAAGTTAAAATATTGAGGGAATTCAGGAAATTCAGAATATCCCAAGAAATTCAGACAATTTTGAATGTTTACAGAATTCCCAATATCCAAGGAATTCAGAATTCAGGCAAATTCAAAATATTGAAAGATTCATGGGTTTTTAAAGAATTCAAAGAATGACAGAAATTCATAATACTAGAGGATTTTAGAACATTCCGAAAATTCCGAAATATTATAATTATTTGAGTGATTCAAGAATCTCAAGGAATGCAGCGAATTTTACAGATTTCAGAGAAAAGAAATTCAAAATATTCAGGAACTTCAGGATATTCAAGCTCTTCAAGGATTCCAGGGAATTTAGCGAATCTAAGAGACCTAATATCATTTAAGCAATTCAAGGAATTTAAAGAATTCAGAATATTCAAAAGTATTCGGTTAATTTTAAATATGGAAGGAATTCAGGAAATTCAGATAATTCTAAGAATTTCAGGAATTTACAATATATAAGGATTTCAAAGATGTTAAGGAATTCAAGGAATTTCAGATACGCGAGGGATTTAAGTATTCAAAGGAATTTAGTGGAATTGAGAGATTTCAGAGCATTTAGGCCATTCGAGGAATTCACCGAATTCAAAAAATTTCAACAATTCAGATTATTAAAAGAATTTCAGAAATTTAAAATAATAAGGAATTTTAACAGATTCAGAGAATTAAAAGAATTTCAGTAATTCAGAATATTCAGAAGCCAAGAAATTCAGTGAATTCCGAATATTTAACAAATTTAGGGAATTTCAAATATTAAAGGAATTCCTAGAATTCCGAATATTCAAGGTATTCAGATAATTCCGTATATTCAATGAATTCAGGGAATTCCGAGAATTGAAGGATGTCAATAATTCCAGGAAATTCAGTAAATTGCAGTGATTTGAAGAAATTCAGGTATTTAGAATATTCAGAAGTTAAGTAATTCAGAGACTTCCGATTAATTAAGAAATTTAGAGAATTCCGAATATTCAGCGAATTCAGAAAATTCCGAGTATTCAAGGAATTCAGATAATTCTGTATATTCAGTGATATCAGAGGATTACAAATATTCAAGAAATGCAATAATTCCGGGGCATTAGGCGAATTTCAGTAATTTAAGGCCATTCAGGACATTCCAGGAATTCAAAGAATTCAAAGAAATTCAGGTATTCAGAATACTCAGAAATTAAAGATTGCAGAGAGTTCCGAATATTTAAAAAATTTAGAGAATTCCGAATATTCAGCGAATTCAGAGAATTCCGAGTATTCAAGGAATTCAGATAATTCTGTATATTCAGTGATATCAGAGGATTACAAATATTCAAGAAATGCAATAATTCCGGGGCATTAGGCGAATTTCAGTAATTTAAGGCCATTCAGGACATTCCAGGAATTCAAAGAATTCAAAGAAATTCAGGTATTCAGAATACTCAGAAATTAAGGATTGCAGAGAGTTCCGAATATTTAAAAAATTTAGAGAATTCCGAATATTCAGCGAATTCAGAGAATTCCAAGTATTCAAGGAATTCAGATAATTCTGTATATTCAGTGAAATCAGAAGATTACGAATATTCAAGAAATGCAACATTTCCGAGGCATTTAGCGAATTGTAGTGATTTAAGGCCATCGAGGTAATTCCAGAAATTGAAAGAATTTTAGGAATTCAGAATATTCAGAAGTTAAGGAATTCAGAGCCTTCCGAAAATTGAAAAAAATTAAGAGAATTTCGAATATTCAAGGAATTCCGAGAATTCCGAAAATAAAGAAATTCAATAACTTCAGAAAATTCAGCGAATTTCAGTAATTTAATGCCATTCAGGACATTCCAGGAATTCAAAGAATTCAAAGAAATTCAGGTATTCAGAATACTCAGAAATTAAGGATTTCAGAGAGTTCTAAATATTTAAAATTTTTTAGAGAATTCCGAGTATTCAAGGAATTCAGATAATTCTGTATATTCAGTGAAATCAGCGGATTACGAATATTCAAGAAATGCAATAATTCCGGGACATTCAGCGAATTGTAGTAATTTAAGGCCATCGAGGTAAGTCAAGGAATTTAAAGAATTTTAGGAATTCAGAATATTCAAAAGTTAAGGCATTCAGAGACTTCCGAATATTTAGGAAATTTAGAGAATTTCAAATATTCAGGGAATTCCGAGAATTTCGAATATTCAAGGTATTCAGA
>JAAAKG020112579.1:0-12754 GCA_010014905.2 Druon quercuslanigerum
GAAATTCCAAACAATAATATTGTCGAAGAATGAAATTGCTAAATTAGAAAATTCCGGAATCTTAAAATTCGAGGGATTTCCTTAAATGTATATTATTACAATTAATAACACGCATTCATATTAAAACAGACGTAGTGTTATTCATTTGTTTAAAAACTGCGCATTCTTAAAAAAAATTTTTTGCTATTCAAAATTTGATTGCAGCTTCTGCCGGTTTTCAAAAACTGAATTTGCTCATTTACAATTTTATTTTTACGATTTAAACGTTACACATATAATTTTTGTCTATGCACCTTTTCACTTATATTGCATTTTTTTAAATGTGCTCACTTTTTGAATTTTCATAAAAAATGGCTGGCTAACGAATTTGTCCTTTATTTTAGAACACTAAAAGAGTATACCAAATACAAATCCAACCTGTCAATTCTTTCGAAAGTTATCGTGCTAACAAACTAAAAGTCTACACACATACAGACAGACACACGCACCGACACGCAGGACACAGGACACAGACAGGCTGACGCATTCATAAAAAACTGTTTTTCGGATTCAGGGGTCTCAAAACGTGGAAATTTGACAAAAAGCGAGAGAGGGGGAGGGGGGGGGGGGTAAAATATAGTTAAAAATATAATTGTTTTGAAGAAAACTAGTCTTTTTGGTTGAAAAATCTACAGTTATGCTTTTAATTTAGAATTCATTTAATTAAAATTAATACCCTAAATTAGAAAAAGTTTTCAAACAGTTTCAATTACTTGTTTTTTAAAATTTTAATTATCTCATCTGAAAAATTATTATTGAAAAAAATTAAATAGCTTTGTTAACAAGTCATCCCGTTCAATAAAAAATTCAACTCTTTTGTAGAGAATTCATTTTTCTTTTTTTGAAAATTCAGCAGTTAGGTTGAATTTTTTTTCTTTCTTGACAAAAAAAACCTTTTTTGATTATTATTTGAGCTTTTTTGTTTAAAATTCATCTCATAGGTTCGAAAATGTAGCTTTTTATTGATAAATTTCATCTTTCTTGAGAAAAAATCCAACTGTTTGGTTGAAGATTATTCTGCTGCTCTTCCGACTTCAAATATGAGGTGAAAATACGGGCCAGATGGTGGTGGGTTTAAGAAAACTTCTTCCACCAGATGGTCTTGATACCATCTAGTCCTGGAGCGGAATAGTTTTTCATACCTCTGAATACTTTTTTCACCTCCTCGGTAGTGATGGTTGGGCATTCTTTCTCAGGTGTTGTTATGAGGGCATCGCACAGCTCCTTGAAGCTATTTATGTCCTCATTGTCTTTGTCAAGTCTATGTTGCACCTCGTAGACCTCTTTCCAAAAAGACTTCGACCTCCTCTGGTTTGGGTGGGTGGTCGACAGCAACTAGAGAATTTTCGAGGAGTCACCACTCTCTCTCCTCTATATTTCTCCTAACGTCCGATAGTATCCGTATTCTCTCAGCAATATGCTGCTTGATGGTCAGCAGCTTTGACTTGTTAAGTGTGCGATAACGGATCTGGAGTTCGCGCGCCAACTTTCGTACCATGACGGTAAAATTCCTGCCAGATGTTATATAGATGTTAGATGTCTTTATGGCGAGTTGATGCATTCGTATTTTGGTCTTATGACCAACCGTTGGTTTTGTTTTACGGTTTGCATCAGCCAAACATCTCGCTGCATTATACACACAACAATTGAAAGTCCAGAGGTCGGATTTTTTGGAAAATTGTCTACCAAGCTTTTTATCCATTTTAGCCAGATCTTTGGGCTTGGAAGAAACCTGGGTGTTGATGTTTCTTCGGGTCATAAAGCATCGCTCGTCCTCTATCGGATGCCTGCCCACGGTTGGTCTTGTCACCTCTCTTTCTCTGCTGCCGGCTTGCTCTGTCTCTGTTAGAGTAGGCCCCCCCCTTCGATAGCCCTTTTTTGGAGTACTTCAGCATGGTTTCGCAGACGTTGACGCGAAAAGTGCGATAGCTCTGGTTTTTTCCCGCACTACGGAGCATGCTGTCGTGCCATATTATTCTCTCGTTCAGGGGTTACACTCGCATCGTAGCATTCTAGCATGTCGTAGTTTTTTCGATCCGTTCACCTAAAAGCCCAAGATTCCGTCGGTCCATTGCATTGACTCCATCTTCATTGGCTGCCCTAGCTCTAGAGTGGTCGGCATTGTTGGCCGACCCATTGTCGGGAGCACTGCGTGTTCTATTGGTTTGAACCGCACTTACTAATATTATGTTTGGTCTTTTCATTGTTCTTCCTACGAGAAGCTAGGGAAAAGGGTTCGCCCATCCTTGTAAGCCCCGCATACAAGGATAAGTATTTGTACTCTGAGAGGTCGCCCGGTATCTCAGAGTCACCGTTCTAGATACCTCACCCTGGTGCCATTTAGCTTTTGGCTCGGTTTTCACACCTCCACTTGGGGGTTAATTCGTTCGGGACCACCCCTGGACAATTATTTACGACTGCCTATTAATTATTTGTAACCATATTCAGCAGAAACCCTTGGTACGGGGACTCTTTATCCGCAACCCGAAGATGCGTTTGGTGACTTTGTCATAGGACCTCGGGTTGCAGAAAGCTCAAGGTCACCCATGTCTTTTACATGGATGATCTTAAGATCTATACTAAAAATAAAGAGCAATTACATATAGCTTTAGAGATTGTCGAACGATACACTACGGAAATAGGAATGGAAGTTAGGTTAGACAAATGCGTCAAGGTTTATTTGAAGCGAGGGAAACTTAATGGCATCTCTGAAGACTCTGAGCTCGTCGATAGAATTTCTATACGACACCTTTGCGCTGGAGAGACTTATACGTACCTAGGCGTGCCACAGAGCGGTATTCAGGATGTGACTTCTATAAAGGATACTCTTCGAAGCAGATATAAACGGCTCATCCGGAAGATTTGGTCTTCCGAACTGTCTGCGAGGAACAAAGTATCTGCAACGAACACGCTTGCCGTCCTGGTAGTAATCTATTCATTTGGATAGGTTCCGTGGACGAAGAAGGAGCTCAGATCCCTTGATATTGGGACACGAAAGGTTATGCACATAAACAAAAGCATGTATTTTAAGTCTCCTGTTCCGCGACTCTGTATTTTACACCGTTAAGGTGGTCGCGGAATATTGAATATTGAATGTCTTCACAATAGGATTAATTTAGGTACAGCACATAGAGTCGCAAATCGAAGAGATCCTCTTCTTAGAATTATCAGGAAGCATAAAGAAGAGGGCAATGGAGCGTTTTGTGTAAAATGTAGCGGAGGAGGCTGCTGAAACACTCGGACTTAATTTTAGTATCAGGAGTGAGCAGAATGCATCAAACCTTATCTATCTCGAGTACTCACTTCTAAAAGCCCGGATTCAAAAAGCACAGGAGAAAAACTTCCGGGAACAGCTTCTCGATAAGAAGATGCATAGCATCTTCCACAGAAATGTGGAGGATCAGTCAGTGTCGTGTGAGCTGATTTTGCTTTCCTTAAATCACGCGGATTGAAGTTGGGCACGGAGGGTTTCATTTTCGCATGTCAAGAATGTGTCATTTCCACCTTAACATACCGTCGCCACATTTTGAGCCTAGACTTTTCTGATGATAGCTGCAGGGCGTGCCATGCACATCCTGAGCATCTAGGATACATACTATCTAGTTGTCCAACTCACGCGGGAACGACCTGCATCCACAAGCACAATCCGGCACTAAGAGTGCTTTATTACCGTCTCTGTCACTCTTACGGAATTAACCTTAATATCGCTCCACTAATCGCTCCTAGGGAAATAGAGTCAATTGTCGAGAATGAGAAGTGCCACATATTCTGGAATTTTATATTCTCGACAATTGTTTCTGTTGTACACTCGAGGCATGACATAGTTCTCCTTGATTTCGAGAAGCGACCTATGATCATTATCGAATTTTCAGCACCAGCTGGCAAAAACATCATAGTCAAGGAGAATAAAAAGAAATAGAGGTATAGAGACCTTGTAAGGGAGTTGCGACGATTGTACCCGGTATATTCTGTTAAATTAATGGACCATATCAACGGCGCTCTTGGAGGTGCCAAGCTTTCATTGGTTAATGGCCTGTAAAGCATTCCTGCGTGTGAACAATATACTAGAACACTTGCGGGGAAAATGCAGATGGTGGTCGTCCTTGGGGCGCTCCGTGTCCTCAGGATGCAGGAGACTTTTGCCGGATCGTCGTATTAATTCCGGCACAGACTGTAACCACCTATATCCCGGTCGTGAGACGTGGGTATGGTTGAAATTTTACCGCGATTTCGCTGGGAACGAGTGCAATTTTTCAGGTTCGCACCTGATCCCGGAAAAATCGTGCGGTTGTCCTTATGACAAAATTTTAGATCTTTTTAGATATTTTCAAAATACATAAATAATTATAGGTCTAATTTATTTGAGCATGAATAATAGTTTGTTGTTTCTAGTAGAAATGCGTTGGATTTACCTCTAAAAGCAGTGAATTTTTTTATTTTCGCCAAACATATTTTGAATTCGAAAGATTGAAAAAATCTGAAAGACTATTATCGTTTACCTATAATTATCAGAATAATAAAATGTAAGAAATTTAAACTAGATTAAAATCCAAATTAAAAATCATATTTAACGTCCTGTCATAAAATTGATTTAAACTTCTGAAGAAAAACAAGAATCCAACGACGAAATTTGGACTACAACGAACAAGCAAAAAATGCTCCTATTGCAACCAGAAAAAATTTAAAAATTTCGGACAAAAATTAAAAAGAGGAAAGAAATATGAGAAAATCAGAAAATTATTCTTATTTAACAAATATTTGTTTAACACTTTCGCCTTGCATGATTCGAATTGTAGGCCAACTGCATAGCTGGCGGCGCCTCACGGCGACCATTAACTCCCATGACAGATATTCGGATTCGTATTCAACGGCACTATCGAGAGCGGCACTATTGCGCACGCTGGACAGAAGCACACAAAAAGAAGCGTTAATTCAAAAACAAGTTTCTAAATTATTCAGAAAATATTTAAATCAAATTTTTTACTGTTTTATCCTAAGTTTATTATAAAAACTTTACTTTTTTATTGTGAGCCATTCTGGCTACCAGCGTTTCATATTTAAGTTACTCCAACATAAAATATATTTCATGAGAAAATAGACATTTTAGAAAGTCGGCAAATACTTCGAAGGAAAGGGATTCTCCCACCACGTACACGCTTTTGAGAGCGCACGAATTTGGGAAGCCCTTTCTCAATATTACCGCGCTGGCATTAATTTCTCGTTCAGGAGTAAAAATATAAGTTCGTATAATCGTCGCGCAGCTATATTCAGAATATCGGATCCGAATTTCGGGCGAGTAGGGGAGAGCGCAGGAGTGGAAGTAAACCCCGAGCTCGGATTAGGATTAACGCCACTATTGAGAGCGGTATTATTGAGTACGTTGAACAGAAGCTCACACAATAAGTTGCGTTAATTCACAAACAAATTTCTAAATTATTCAGAAATTATTCACACTAAACTCTTTACTGTGTTTACTTAAATGCAAAAATTTTAATTTTTTATACAGTTTTAGAACGTCAAAATTGTGGTTCGATGAAAAAAAGGGTTTAACGGTGTGAAAAACCTCAAAAAACAAAGAAGCTCCCAACAATTAGGGTTTCATTTATAAAAAATTCAACAGAGCGAAACCACAATAGTCAAACGTTGGACAAACAAGTAATGGTGACAGGAAACTAAACATAGGTTTTTGGATATATAGTACAAAGTTTCTGATATAGAGGAACTAAATTCAATTTCAACAAAAACAGCGCGCCAAAGTATATACGAATTTGAATATTGAATTTACTATACTATGTCAACATTGAGTTATATTGAATATTTCTGTTTTTAATCGATTCTCAAATTCTACGTTTGTAAGTTTTATTATCTTTGGCTAAAATCTTCATATTATCAAAGTTTATAAAATAATTTTCCAATTTATGATTGTTTTTAAAGTTTACATTAATATTAAATTTTTTCAAAGCATTTTTTAATCTCTCTGATAAACCTTGTACATATGGTAACGAAACATGTAAATCAGTTTTTTTGTGATTATCTAACCATTTATTTTGTTTTTTAGAACTATTTTAAATCTTATTTATTCTTTCTTTGATGACACTTTCTATTAAAGGCAGAGGATAATTATTTTGTTGTAATGTAATTTTTAATTAGTTTAAATTTTCTTTTCTAAATATAAAATCGGTAAGTTTTATGTACCTGCCCACTAGTTCTTCAATAATCCAACTTTTTGGTTAAATTGATGGTGTGAATTATAATTTAAAAATTGCCCTGACGATAAAGATTTTTGATACCAATCGAAAATCTAATTTCCATTTTCAGTTTTTATGATTGAGATATCCAAGTAATTTAAAGGTGTTATTATTTTCCAATTCAAAAGTAAATTGTAAAGAATCTTCGATACTATTACATGCATTAATTAATTCTTGAATTTTTTCAGTGGGAGCTATAGTGAAGATGACGTCCACGTACCTTTGGAGAAAAACGAATTTATGGATCCTCCTCATTTTAAAATGGAGGATGGAAAACTGGCTACAACTTTAATGTATAAAAATTGTTCAGTGGCCTCTATTGATTTAAAAGACGTCTATTTTATAATTTCATTACATCAAAATTATAAACAATTTTTACGATTCTCATTTGACGGAATTTTGTACGAGTTTACCTCACTACCTTTTGGCATCTGCTCTGCACCTTTCGTGTTTACTAAATTAACCAAACCAGTTGTCCACAATTTAGGATCTACTGTCGGCGAGAAAATTAGTCCTCTGGGTTTGACGTTGAAAAAGCAAAGCGAAAAAAATTTTAGCTTAATGAAAGATGGATCATTTTAAAGGTTAAAATGTACGTAAATGAGCCAAAAAGTAATGCCGTACAAAATTTTTTGTAGCTTTCAGATCCGAAAATGTGACAAAAAGTAAGGAAATTTGACAGTTTTTAAAGACAGTAAACTTTAGAGTATAGATTTTCATTGAAGAAATAATAGGAAAAATCTGGAAAAATTGATACATAATGAGAATAATAATGATGATAATGATTATTTATTTCCCAATATTTATTTTAAGAGCACAACAGAAAAGGTTTTAAGAAAGTCAAAAAGACTTGTAAAAATATTTTTAAAAAATCTTAAACAATAAAAGGCATTTTTAATTTTGCAGATTTTTTTACGAAATTGTCAGAGAAATTTGAGCAATTTTGAAACATATTTCGAAGTTGTAACCAAAATTTGAAACTAATAAAAACATTGGAAAACCTTTCAAACAATTAAATTTTTGAAGATTTAGAAATAAAATTCTGAAATTTTTAAAAACATTTATTCAAACGTTTCATGATAATCAGAAAATTTTCTTCAGCTTTTAAGGAATGTTACAATAAGTTCTTATTTAAAAAATTAAATGTCAATAGAATATTTAAAAATATTTTAAAACATTACAAAACACGTTCAAAATTGTTAAACCTGAATCCCAAGAATTGTAATACAATTTATGGAATATTTCCAGTAAGTTTGACAGTATTTACAAATTTTGGTATTCTGAAGGGACTAAAAACATTCTACAACTTAGAAACTTTTTCGAATATTTCGCAATGATTGTGTAATAAAATAATAAACTTTTATGTTTCATCTGCCACTTTTTGTAGGTCTCGTAGATTAGTGTGTACCTGTCCGCAGATATCTTTGGCAACGTTTCTTTCTGAATTATTAATTGCGCCTCTCCATTAAAATCTCTGAAGACCTCTTCCTCGTCCACGGATTCATCAATTGAGAATATTTCATTCATTTTTGATTTAGTTTATATCACTGACATCACTATTTAACAACACTCATAAATTCCAATTTCAAGCACGCAGTTTTAAAGTTATACGTAACAACAAATGACAGCGGTTACCGACTCTACTCTGTGGCGCTGGCGGCAGTCTCGTGTATAGGTGTGCACGAAAAATCTTATGCTCCCGCTGTTACAGCTTACAGAAGGCGCGCGTATACTCTTATGATGAAAAAATTATTTGCTCCCGCTGTTATAGAGGGCGCGCGTGTAATCTTATCAATGCATAAATCTTAGACTTTCAGCCTTAAAATTGAAGCGGAAAATACGTACTTTCTACAGAGGTATAAAGAAAAAAATTTAATTTAAAGTATTGGCCATTTAGTTCTACACATTTTGCTTATCTTTCAGACAAATTATGGATACTATTCCAAAAAAACTTTTTCTCTTTCGAGGCAAACCATTCGACAAGCCATTTTTCGACGTCTTCAAAATTGCCGAAGCGCTGGTCTGCGAGTGAGTGTCCCATCGATGCGAAAAGGTGATAGTCAGACGGGGCGAGGTCTGGAGAGTACGACGGGTGCGATAGTATTTCCCAATTCAATGCTTTTAATGTGTTCTTCACCACTTTAGCGGTATGAGACGGTGCGTTGTCATGTTGTAGGATAACTCTGCCATGTCTTCGGTCCCATTCCGGCCGTTTTTCGATCAACGCATTATTCAAATTGATAATTTGTTGTCGATAGGAATCTGTATTTACCGTCTCGTCTCACCAGGTTTTAATAACTCGAAGTACACCACACCACACTGGTCCCACCAAACACAGAGCATTATCTTACGGCTAAAGCGATTTGGCTTGGAGTCGATGGGCCGACCTCACCAGGTGAAAGCCATGGTTTTTTCCACTACGGGTTCTAGAAATAAATCCATTTTTCGTCTCCCGTGACAATTGGATGCAGAAAAGATTCCCTTTCGAACAGTTCAAGTAGCATTTCACAAATGGTTTTTTGATTTTCCATTTGTCTATCGTTCAGTTGGTGTGGTACCCATTTTCCATACTTTTGGATTTTTCCTATGGCTTTTAAACGTTGGCAAATTGCTCCTCGGGTCACATTTAGTGTTTGTGCCAATTGTTGTTGCGATTGGGTTGGGTCTTCATCCAATAACGCCTGCAATTCCTCGTCTTCGAACTTTTTCGCTGCACCAGGATGTTCATTGGCTGTTAAATCGAAATCTCCACTTTTAAATTAACGAAACCATGTCTCACATGTTCTAATCACTAGAGCATGTTCAGCATAAGTCCGTAGAAAAATATGACATAGATGCCAAATCATAGAAATGTATACATATTTCTAGCGGCATCTATGAGTAAAACCGGCAAACCTCAACTAACACCCCTGGTATAACGGATCAATTCCGAAAATTTCAGTTTGGATAAGTTCAAAACTGGCCAATACAACCGTGGTTTTCCATGTTTAATAGTCTGCTCACAACTAAACCAATTATACTCAAGAATGAAAAAATTTATTAACATCACTTTTCAGGAAACACCATCTGATGAACTTTACCCTGGTTGCCGGGAAATTATCCAGCAATCATTCGAACAGAAGGGCATCTACCAGAAAGCGTCTTTAACCTCGAGTACAATCAAACAGTACGAAAAACTAATACGCCTATCATGGGAGTTATGCAAACGAGAAGATATCTTACCTTTCGAAGCTTCAACTTCAAAATTAATTGCATTTTTAACCGAACCATTTAAATGTGTTAACTCGTACGCAATCTTGAATACCTATATATCCAGGGTATCGCTTATTTTTGAAAAGCTTCGTTAAAGACTTTGCAACTCTCAAACCTCAAAAACCTAAATACGATCATATCTGAGAACCAACCTCTGTTATAGAATTTTTAACTTTACTAGAAAATAATGAAATGCTTGGTTTAAATCAAATAATATGAAAACTTGTTACCTTGCTAGCTTTGGCTACCGCTCAACGGGTTCAAACATTAAGCAAAATCAGTTTAGATAGCATACAAGAGTCCAAGGAAATTGTTTAGATTATCATAACAGATAGAATAAAAACTTCAAAAATAAATCGCTCTCAAACCGTTCTTTAGAGAAAGACCATTTCTGTGCTTTGCAACAAGCTTAAATGTAACTTAACGGCTGTGAAATATGCTCGCCCCATAGATGAAAAAATACTTATTTTTACTTTTAAGAAACCTCATTGTGCAGCAATGTCACAAAAAAATTAGCCGTTGGATTAAGGAAACTCTAGAAGAGGGAGGTGTGGTAAGTTCATTTTATTTTTCAATTCTTTGATACACATTTTTTAATTCCTACTTATTCCTTAAAATCCATTGAAATCTTTGGATCTCGTAAAAATTGATTAAAATAAGTTATATTAATATTTCTAAAAATTTTTTAAACCAGAGAATTTGTACGTTTAAAATTAAAAAAAGGCAAATTAGAATGTTTGAATCTTAAACTATTGTATTTAATCCTGATCAAAATTAAAAACAAAGTTTTCAGAATATGGAAATCTAAAATTATTAAAATTAATAGTAAAAATTACCCCGAACGTATCCAGCCTATATACATGTGAATAAGAAACCTTAAAAATTTTATGTTAAACTTCTCTTTTTTGGGAGATTAAGAATTTTTTCTTGTCAAAAATATTTGGCAGTATTTGACAGTATACTTTATCAGGGTAGAACAAAATAAGACAAAAATGTTATGTGAAGTATGATAATACTATGATACTCAAAGCTTTTGGAATTTTATCATCTTAACTGATTATTACATATAAAAAATTATAAATTAACATTGAAATTGATTGGTTCATTTGTTGTAAGATCAAAAAATAAGTTCAAGGTCATTTTTACGGTTATAAATAGGAAAATTTTAAATATGAACCTTTAAAATTGCAATTATTCTAAAATAAATTAAAAATAGGAACTAATTTACAATGGGACACATTAAAAAGGAAAAAATTGCGACCAAGGAACTTTGAAAATTAAACGAATTCGAATTTAATTTAAAATTAAAAAAATGCTTATTCACCAAGAATTGTGATGCAGAAACTCTTACGTTTTTAAATATTTTAAATAAATAAAAGTCGCTGAAAATTTAAGAATTTTAAAAATTGTTAATTGTACTATTTAAAATTCAACCATTGCAGTTGAATTGTAAAAATAAAACCTATGAAAGGTAAACAATAAAAATTTTATCGTTCAAAATAAAAATCCAGACCTTTAAGTTAGAAAAAAATTAAAGTAAAGATTATTTTAAAAAATAAGCATTTAAAGGAAAAGAGTGAATGAAAAAGCTGTTGATAATTTTTGAAACATTACTTACTATCAAAAAATGGATTAGTTATATTTTAAGATAAATTAAATTACTTTTGGCTAAAAAAACAAATTTTAATTAAAGATATTAATTTGCAAAAAAAAAGATAATCTTTTATTCAAAATAAAATTAATTTTGCACCAAAAGAAGATGAACTTTGAACGAAGTATATGAATTATCAACAAAATAATTCAATTTTTAACACCAAAATTATTTTTAAAGAAGAAAGCTCATATTTAAAAAAACGACGAATTTACACTACAAAAAAATCAATTTTCAACCGCTAATGGATTATTTATATTTTTATATAAGAAATTTCCTTTAACCATAAAATTGAATTTTCAACCCCCAAATTTAATTTTAATAGAAGAAGATAAATACTATATGGCAAAACATTATTTTTGAACAAAACTGATATTTTTTCGACTAAAGAAATTGATTTTTCAGAAGAGAGATCAATTTTCAACAAAAAAGATTTATATTTGACCAAAAATGTTAAATTTGTAAGAAAATATATAAATTTTAACAACATTGTTAAGTCTTTCAAAAAAAATAAGTATTTAACAAAAAAGTTTAATAGTTAAATGTTGTAAAAAAATTCATTTGCAATAAGAATTTTATTCTGATTAAAATGGATACATTTTTACGAAATTAAATTAATAAAAGAAATGAGTTTTCTACGAAAAAGATCAATTTTCTAATAAGAATGATAATTTTGTACCAAAAAAGGTGAATTGTTAACAAAATACATGCATTTTTAAACAAATTGTTTAATAGTTAAATTTTTAGTTCACAAACTTTTTTTTTTACAAACTCGAAAAAATATTTAAATTTTCAAGCTAGAAGATAAATTTAAAACAAGACGAATTTTCAACAAAAATTTTAATGTTTAAATTCTTATTTCAAAAAATTAATTTTCAGTAAAATTATCATTCTTTACGAGATTCCCTGTTTTTTGTCGAATTCTAATTCCTTACAAAAGTAAAAATTATAATTTTTTATTTATATTTCCTGTCCCAATTCAAAATTATATATCTTTTAGAAAATTTTCTGTCTAAAACTGAAAATTATAAATATTTCAGACAGTTGCCTTTTCCAAAGTCAAAATTATAAATATTTTAGAAGTTTTCTAAAAGATTTTTTTTTTATTTCCAAAAGTCAAAATTATCATTATTTACGAAATTTCTTGTTCCAAGTCAAATTTTAATTCTTTTTCGAAATTACTAGTTCTATCTAAGAAATTATTTTTTATGAAATTGCATGACAAAAATTAAAAAAATAGTATTTTTTCAAAATGAGAAGAGAACTTTTTTGTTAATAATTAATTCTCAAGGTTAACTATTTTTCATTTGAGTTCAATATTAGGCCAAAATTGATCTCATTTGCTAAAATTTTGCTTTTTTTGGTTAAAAAATAATGCTTTTAATTGAAAATTTGATTGTTTTACTTCTTGTTAAAACTTGAGTTTAAAATTAACGTATTTTGTTGACATTGTGTCCTTTTTCTTAGAAAATCATTCTTCTTGCTTGAAAATTTAAGTTCTTGGTTTTCCAAAATTTATCTCATTTGCTAAAATTTTGCTTTTTTTGGTTAAAAAATAATGATT
>JAAAKG020112590.1:0-15397 GCA_010014905.2 Druon quercuslanigerum
GAAATTACACCGAGTAGACGAACCTTCATACATTGGGATCTTAAAAAGAAAGAAAATTTGCCAAAAAAAGATTTAACAATAAAAGAATTAATAAATGGGAATGGGAATTTAACTATTAATGAGGAAATTTGGGCCAAGGTATGTATTTAGTTGGGGTGTTAGTGACAGTACATGATGAATGTATCGTTCGGTTTTGTATAAATACTACAACTCGAGATACGGTACTTACCTTACGTCCTTTAACTTTACAGGAATTTGGTTTGTTAGAATTTTTAACTGAAGGATCAAGAAAGAAACAAATTTTTAGACTATCTGCTCCGAGGAAGATCGAATTATTAAAAATTTAGAATTGTTAAATTTAACTGAGTTAAACAAGAAGGAAAGAGAAACTTTACTCCTCATAATAGAAAAGCATTCCTTTCAATTTTATGTAAGTGGTGATAATTTGGACTCAACGAATGTACTTAGACATTGTGTTATTTTAACCGATAAAATACCGATTTCAAAAAAGAGATATCGCTATCCCCCAATACATAAGGTAGTTATAGCCTAGGAAGTCAACGAATTATTAGAGAATAAATCAACTTCCCCCTTAATTTCACCATATAACTCTCCGGCATGGGTAATGCCAAAAAAGCCGGATTCGAAATGGAATAAACGTTGGCATATGGTGAAAGATTACAGGGCTTTAAATAAAAAAATAATAGGTGGTGCATATTTCCTTCCAAATATAACTGATATTTTGGATCAGCTAGAAAGTGCAAAAAAATTGACTGTTTTGGATCTTGCAGCTGGTTTTCATTAAATAGAGGTAGAACCAGGTGATCAATATAAATCAGCATTTTCTACACCTTACGGTCATTATGAATTGAATAGAATGCCTTTCGGAATGAATAATGCACCATCTGCTTTCCAGATGCTAATGAATAGAGTTTTATCAGAGTTACAGGCTATCGAGATATTTGTGTATATGGATGACGTTGTGATTTATGCAAAATCCTTACAGGAACATCATGAAAAGTTAGAAAAGTTATTGGAAAGGTTTGAAACAGCCAATTTGGTTCTTTAACCAGAAAAATGTGAATTTCTGCGAAAAGAAATTGAATGCTTAGAATATATAATTACTCAAGAAGGAAGGAAACCGGATCTTAAGAAATTACAAGCTGTTATGAAATTCCCGCAGCAGTAAGCTCGTACAAATATTAAGCAATTTTTAGGTCTGACCAGCTACTATAGGCGGTTTGTGTCAGGATTTGCAATGATTGCGAAGCCACTTAATAATTTATTAAGAAAAGATGTCGTTTTTAATTGGGCAGAAGAAGTCTAAGTAGCTTTTAATAAATTAAAAATTTTATGCAGTAAACCCTTGTTGCAATACTTCGACTTTTCTAGGCCATTTATAGTTACAGTAGATGCATCAGATTATGCGGTAGGTGCTGCCTTGAGTCAAGGGCCGATAAGTAAAGACTTGCCGATTTCGTATGTTTCTCGAGCATTACAGGGAGCTCAACTAAGATACAGCGTTACTGAGAAGGAGTTATTTGATGTGCTTTTTGCTATTAGTTCAGTTTAGGCCGTATATTTATGAGAGGAAATTCATTTTGGTGATTAATCATCGTCCATTAGTGTGGCTACACCAATTAAACGACCCTACTTTAGGCTCAAAGTCAGCATGATAGAAGGTAAAATTGCGAGAATATGAATTTGATGTAATTCATAAACCAGGGTAAGTAAACTTAAATGCCGATGCCTTGTCAAGGAATCCCATTATAAGTAATGAGGTTGGAATGGACGAGGAAGTCGACTCAGATGCTTCCAAAGGGATTCATTGGGATGTTGGGAAACTGCACGTTCCCTTTCATTCCGTGATTTCTCTGAGGAAGCGAGAGGTGGGGTTCCACGAATTTCTGGTGAAACGAGTGTTTGTGACCTATCTGAAAAGGTTATAAGTACTGTGAGAGGCCCGGACAGTAATGAGAATGTCTGCGAGAGTTATGGGGATGTGGAGCTGCCTAAAAGTCTCAAAAGAAAGTTAAATAAAAATTCTGCTTAGCAGCAAATTTATACCAGCAACAAAGGGTTGTTGGGTCAAGCGGAAATAAAAAGGGCTAGGGCTAATGACGCTGACTCTTGCCACGACAGTCGCTAGTGGCTACTGTGGCACCCGTCGGCAACAGGTCTGAAAAGTTGACTGATTCAACCGGAACGGAAGTGCATCCGAAAACGTTGAATGAGTCAACTGAGGCCCAGGCCAAGGACGCAAATATCGGTGTAAGGGTGAATCGCGGATTCATCGGAAGAGTATTTGTAGCGGGGAGTTCGAAAATATAAAGTCGAAAATGACAGGTATAAGTGACGCAAACACACTGCAGCAGGTTTCCATTAAAGAAGTGAATAGGGTTTCAGAGAGGTCACTTGTTGGAAAAAGCCATAGGACGTGCGCACGCGGGCCATTTAAGGCATTGGCCATCCCAGACAAGAATGAGAGTGATGATGATGAAATACATCAAGAATTGCAAAAAACTATGACTGGTAAATGTAACATCATCAGATTCATGGAGGGGGAGGAGGAAGATGAACCTGATGTCGCTACACTTATGCCTGTCCGGAAAAAGGGCAAGGTGGCAAGCAGGACTCTTCTCACCCCATTATTTACATCTTTTAAAGACAAATTGTGGATGAATAATGACCACATTATAAATTTCATGAGCTGTGATCACGTCCTGACCAGCCCAATAGGTCGAGAACTAACAGAAAATTCTATTATTAAGTTAACATATTCAAAGAATGAAAAGGTTCAAATAGTTCAGGTAATTTCATTGAAATACGGAAATAATTCCATATTTAATTTCTATATTTTGGAATTATTTGATGATAAAGTATTTGCAATAATCATTGAATCAGCAATTTTTACTTTAAATATGCCAATGACCAAACGTTGCAAATAAAAAAGGAAAGTCATGACCCTGTTGTGGGGGGTCATAAGGGTATATTTAAGACATTAGAAATGGTTAGGGAATGTTTTTATTAGAAAGGTGTTAAGGAAGACGTTCAAAAATACGTAAAGACATGCGATTCTTGCTAAAGAAAAAAGTTAGTGCAAGTAAAAACTAAATTGCCAATGTGCATAACCGATAAACCTAGTAGAGTATTTGAAAAGTTACAAATAGACATAGTAGGCCCTTTGCCAAAATCGGATAACGGGAATGAGTACATGTTAACTTGGCAAGATTGCCTATCAAAGTATTCACGTGCTATCCCTTTAGCAAGCATAGATGCTCCAACTATCGCATCATTATTAGCTGATCACTTTACTTGTTGATTTTGATATCCAGAGTCTATTCAAACCGATCAAGGACCTCAATTTATGAGCGCAATTATGCCAGGCCTTGCGGAATTATTTAAAATGAAGCAATATAAATCTTCAGCTTACCATCCTCGATCTTTAGGTGCATTACAAAGAAGTCATCACACCTTTGTGAAATATTTGCGTCATTATTGTGAGCAGTCATATTGGGACCTATGGTTATCTTATGAAATGTTCTCATTTAACACATCAGTTCATGAATCCACAAGTGTTACTCCTCATGAAATCGTTTTCGGTAGGAAAGCAGTATTTTCTTCTGAATTCGCAGAGGAAAAGGTCACTATGACTTTTGTAAAATTAATAGACGATATTTTAAATCGGTTGACTACCACTGTATCTATGGTTAATTGTCGTTTAAAGGCTGCAAAAAGGAGGTGTAAAAAGTATTATGATAGAAAAAAGAATGAAATGAATTTTAAAGAAGGGCAACATATTCACTTACTGATGGAAAAGAGATTAAATAAATTAGGAGACCATTATGAAGGACCCTATAAAATCACTCGTTTAGTAGTACATATGAATCGCATCAAATACGCGTTTTTGCCTTAAGACACATAAGAATGTTAAATTTTCAATGAGTTTACTTCAAGACATGTTTATGTTCATAGGGACATGTGCATAAGTGAACATGTAGACATGTATGTAGATATGTAAGTAAAAGTGAGGGAATTCGGATTCATGTGTATACGAATAAATAAAAAGGGAGAGAAAGGGTTTGTAAAAAATTTCAAAAAAGGAATAAAAATAACATTCATGATTAGGCATAAATAACTAAATGGTAATAAAATTGGAAATAAGGTGCGTGGAATTCTTTCTGTTTGGTAATGGAATTGCTGAAGCCTTTCTTTTCGTCTTTGGAAGAAGAGACTTAATTTGTGAATTGTAATTTTTTAAAGTTATATTGATTTAATAAGAGTAGGAATTTCGGAAACTTGAGAATCTACCAAAACATTACGAGATAAAAGTGTAAACGTAAAATTACTAATATATCCTTTTACTTATATAACAGAATGAGTTGCAATTAGAGTTGACGATATTATTTGGCAAACTACTAGAGAATCAATTAATTATATTAACTAATATCAAGTAATCGAAAGGTTATATTTAAATATGATGTAAAAGGAAAATAATGATTGCATTTTAAATTGATTGAAACAAACAAGTTGTATAGTAAGACTTATTATCAATAATAATATCCGCATTACGAAAATGTCATTGATTATTTAAAAATGTGAAAATAGAGATTATTTTGTGTAAAGGGGAATTTAATTCTTTTGTAGGTTAAAATCTGTAAATAGTATGTTTGTAATTAGAAAAGTACACAGTCTTAATGCTGAGGGCATTTCTTGCTTTTTACGACTGTAAACCGAGACCTTTTGGTGGATAGGTCAGTGACGATAGAAACGGACTCTTTCAGGGTCAACGTACTTAAAAAGCAGGTCATAGTACGGGTAAGCGAAGAAGAGAGAGTGAGAAAACTATCCTAGACAAAAGGGGATAGAGAATTGAAACAGAAAGGAGGGAGTGAGAGCGCTCAAGTACGTTAGCAAACTATATAAAATATAGGAGGAGGAACGGAGAAAGAAATACTGGTGAATAAAAACATTTTTCTCCAGCACCACGTGCTTAACAAAATGATACTTAGAATGAAATTTTAAGGGGAGGAAATCTGCATCATAATTTACACAATGGAAAATGAAAATTTTACTGTATTATTCAATATAACGCAAAAAAAAAATGATAACGAATTTCCCTTAGTTTTAGGTTTTACAAGCTAGAAATTTTCCTTTTTGTTATATTAATGCCTCGATGACCATTTAGACGACAGCTATTTCGAGACTTTGACTCTATCCGTATTCTCTTAGTAGAGAGCTAAAAAGAACTCTACCAAATATTTGGATTTTTCCATTTATTATCTTTAAAAGATTATTCTCTCGAGCACGGCTCTAGTGACAACAAGCCCATTTCCAAATATTTCCATTTTGTCGGCCAGGGGCCCAATAAATAAAAGAGATCCCTGAATTTATGGTCGTCAGCTTTCATTCGATTTCTGAGCAACGTCAAGGACTCCTTGGCTCTTGGTCTGCGTCACTCGAATGAAAGCAGTTTACGAGGTGCCTATCACCCTTGTACACTTCCGAGCAACAGAGAGACCCTTTCTCACTGCCTCGTCGGTAGGTCACTCGAGGTGAATGGTAGAAAGAGAGAGTGAGAGAGAGAAAAGGGTATCTATTTCATCCTAAAAGGGACCTTAGTTCCCCAAAATAAAAATATTCTGTCCATCCGAGAGAACAATTATCGAAAGAGAGAGAATAATCTAAAAAGGGATAATCCCTTCACCCTACCTCTCGCTCATACTCCATGAGGAGATCCTTTAGCGATTATTACCTTTTATTAGGGCTACGGCACGTGCGGTGTTCGCGCAGATTGTATACTAAGCCTAATTAGGACACCTGCGTACCTTTCAGGTGATTGACCTAGATTCCATCCTTTTTGGAAAATATACTTAGAATAAATTTATCTCTATTGACTAAAATAAAAGAGCGTTTTAGAAATTATTTACGAATATAAGACAATATTTCTCCAGGTAGCGGCCTTTTGCTCTTTTAGAGCATGATATAATTTTAACTTTTGCCAATTCAGCTATTATATGATTGTATTGAATATTTTTAATAAACGAGACCAACCGCACGCTCGAGCGCGCGTGTTTTCGTCATTCGAGATATATTGTATTCATTACTGATTTTTTTTGCTGTTCAGACTAATTTAAATTAATTCGATAAAATTTAAAGCAATTTCGTGAATCCTCTTCAAACTTTTTTATCCGTCTTTCAACCTCAAATTATATTTTAATCTCAATACATGTGCCAATCCGAAATTCAATCCAAATGGACCCGAGGCTCACTTATCAATCGTTCTTAATTCATGTATCAGAACCAACCATACATCCGTGCCTCCAATTCTCTTAAATTAATGGTAATTTTTGAATTAAATCCGACGAATGTGACTGAATCAGTCCGAATGGATAAGTGTGAATCTGAAACCAAACCGAATGATTCACACACAAATCGGCAACAAACTTTCACTGTAGCAGAATGAACTGGAAACCAATCCAAACCTAACTTTCATTCCTTTAAAATCCTTTAATTCGAATTAATTCAAGCTCGCTATTCAATTTGTTCTAATCCAAATGAATCTATCTCCTCCTGAAAAATCTCTAAAATTTTACGTTTTTCACGTATATTTCAACGTTATCTGGAAGTCTGAATATGTGTTAAGTTTCATCAATATTAACAGGAATTTTTGTAAAGCATTAGCTTTTTTTTAAGTTTTCGCGTACGTCCTATGGTTTTCGAGATAATTCTAAATTTTTTTTCTTTTGAAAAACTTTATATTGGGTTAATTTGTGGTTGCTGAGGACCACCCTTTGTATTAAACTCTGAATATTTTGTCAGTTTTCGCGCATTTTTTCGTTTTCAAGATAACACGAAATTTTTATTTTGAAACTTTTTTTATTATACTAATTCAGGGTGCCCGATGACAATTCTGAAATGGAATAACCTGGAAATGTTATCTCTTTTCGTGTATCTCTACTTTACACTGTTATTTCTGCGTGATCGAGGATCTTAATCCAACAGTAAAAATTTGTTCTTTCACCGTTTTCAAGATAAATCAAAATTATATTATTTACTTAATTTCAAACTATTCTATTTGGTTATTTCAAGTTTGTCGAAAGCAGATCATGCTCTGCAAACACATTATTATTTTTTTATTTTTAATGTATCTCTGATCGTTTGCGATATAATTCAAAAAGTTGTATTATTATTTTGCATTTTTAAAATCTTAGGTTTAGAATCTTAGGTAAGTTAGAGTTGTTTGAAAATACCCGTCTGCAAAATCCCTAGAACGCGATTATTTTTCACGAATCTTTAACCCTTTTGAAAATATGTAAATTATATTTCAGATTTTTCATTTTATAAAATCTATGTATTGCTTTAGATTAAAATTACCGTGAATCATACCCCTTTTAAAAATCTTGTTGGTTTCCTGTCCTTCCTCACCGTTTTCAAGATAACTGGAGATTTATATTTTTGTGGGGCATTTCAAAAATCATTTATTTCGGTTATTTCGAGTTAGTCAAAAATAAAGCAGAGGATCACCTCCTTTAGGAAATCATGAAAATGTTGTCAGTTTTCGCTTATCTCTTACCGTTTTTAAGACAACTGGAAATTTTGCATTTTTTTGTATTAAAAAAATCTTTTTATTGGATAGTGGTGATAAAAAAGGCAAGAATCTTCCGTGGAGTAACCCACCTATTGAGCAAAGGGAATTTTGGGATTGACATCCAGAGTGTCAGAACTAAATTTTCATAAATGAAAAATTTCGCGCGTAAAAATTTCAGGGCCGTCACACCCCGCGTGGGATGTGGGATGTGACGGCAGATGCTCATATGATATTTTTATAATGGTCTTCTTGTGTAAGTTTTTACGTGTTTTATTCGTTGTTCTCTAGATCTTTGTGCAACGTGGAAGACAATAATTTAATTAGTAGTTAGACTTTTCCCATACTGTGTTTTACGAAGATTATTGCCACGTCAAAAACGTAGCAATGGAGCTGAGTAAAAATGTTGCAATTTCAGTTTCTTTCGGAGACTAGTTTTTGAATGTATCCCTGTTGGTATAATTTTTTAGCCTTGTGATGGCAACTCCTAAGAAAAACTTTTGAAGTGAAACATCCAATAGTGCCTTGGATTTTTGTACGCATTTTTTAACACATTGCTTTTCAATGGTAATCCGGTTGAAACATTAAATGACCAAATCTCTGAGGGTTTCGTTCGCAAAATTTCAAGCCCTGTTGTAAATATTTTTCTAAGTGATGATGTTGTTTTAAATGATTTAAGTAAAACTTTTCTTTTGCTGTCGGCTAAATCTGTGGATTGTATCTCAGAACTTTCTTATTCTGCTTTTGAACCGTGGAGATGGAGATGTAACCCCGTTTAACAAATTCCTTGATTTGTATCAGGACATTTTATCTAGTAATTTTACTGAGCAAAGTTTAACTAAAGTCCATTTTTTGCGCAATAGACCTGCTGGTTACTTGTTGCGTGGGGCAGACCTAAATTTAAAAATGGAAATTTTGGCCAATTCTACTAAGGTTGAAGCCCAAGGCATCTTGTTTGGGTTATCATGTTTGTTTTGTCTCTTTTCGTTTTGTGCGTTTATTTGAATGGAAGCTTCTAATGTGTCCGCTAAGGGTTTACATTTTTCTTGCACCTTCTTACCTATCCTTTATAGACCTCCCACACACTTACTTCGTAATGGAAGGGGGACCTACAGTTTAAGGTGGGTTCCGAACCACTAAGAGCAACAGTTTTAAGTACTTAGAGAACCTTTTTCTCAAGAGGTACCGGTCCCACATGGGCCACCGAGGTTTTTTCAGGGTGCGAGGCGGGAATAGAACGCGCAAGCCGTTCCAAAAAGGAACATTTTAAACCCAAGATCATTAAAACCCATCAACAAAATTCTGTTAATGACCACCATTTCAATTGGGTTTAGGTTTTAATTGTTGGGAATTGAAGGTAGGTTGGCCAAATTCAACATGTTCGATACAAGATGGCGGACATCAATCCCATATAGCGGACAAAATATTTTAATATCGCACGATTTCAGTTAAATTTGGTTTACGAAGGTTCTTCGGATCGCTAGTTCTGAATAAGAAGTAGAATTTGCAAAATTCAACATGGCGAATTCTAAATGGCGGATGATATTTTTAAAAATCAGCCAATTGTCGCTTGTATTAGGTTGTTGCTTGTGGAAAGTTGTCAAAGCTCTCTGCGTTTTACAGGATTGAGACTGTCTTTATGTAATAAAGCCCGCATTACTTTTTATTCGTTTTTTTCATTTTTGTTCTGTTTTTTATGTTACTTTTTCAAGTGTTTTTTTACTTTTTTCAACTCTTTATTTCTTTGCTTTTTTATAAATAATCTTTAAATTTATTTCAATATGTTTTTAATTTATTTAGGAGTATTTAGTTGTCAATAGAATTTCGCATGCATCAGAGTATCTAAATGTAGTGAGACTGTCCGTCATATTCTCATACTGTCAATTAAATCGCAAACATACGGGTGAATATTTATATTGATACGCCTCTGACTCATAAGTGGGCAAGGTCATTCACCAAATCCTTCGATCAAACGATCGATTGCGCGCGCCATCGCCGAGTAAGTGGGAAAAGCGCGGGACCAATGCACCCTATAAATATTGGTACCGGGACCGGTACCAATTCACTTCTTGTAAAAGTCTTAACATTGTGAGACGCGTTTGGATCCTCATATCACCAACTGCATATGCCAACACGATACTAAAATTCTTAAAGGAGACCAACTAAATTTGAATTCACCTTCAAGCGTTAAATAACTTATCCTAATTCATTATTTTTGAATTAGGATAATGAATGTGAGTTTGTGGGGATTTAAAAACGAAAAATGTGTGTAATTTGTGTCACAACCCTGCACCTTATTTTACTATAGGCACCTAGACGTTCATGATTAAAGCTTCAGGGGCTAGCCGTAAAAAAACCAAGAGTGAATCAAAAATTTATTATGTTGAATCTGTGCGACGCTAAAATTGTGGATCCTCGTACAACCCTTCACCTTGTGTCACTATAAGGACCTTGTTGTGGGATGAAACTCAAAAGCGAAAACAGAATCGTGTGCACTAAGCTCATATAGATCTTATGAGCAAAAATTATATCCTTGAATACAACCCTTCATTAAAATACGCAATCATCTCTCCCTTCATTAGAATCCACAATCTGTCACTTTGGTCATCAAATAATAATTAAAAATGCAGTGGGAATTTTTTTATTGCAAGAAATAATCTTGTTTCGCTTATTCTTATTTAATTGTTCAGTTTAGTTTTAAAATGGTTAGGGCTATTTTTAGTGTCGTAGCAGTATTTTCGAAATATTTTTAAATCTTTCGAAATGTGAACTTCAATTTATTATTCCAAAAAGGAAATTCCTTTAAAATTTTCCTATAAATCCTCAAAACAGTGTGATACGCCTGAAATATTTTTAAACCGTTGTTCGCAAAAAGTAGTTAAATTTTTTAAATTAAAAATATAAGTTTAAAATTATATAGTTATGCTTTCAATAATCTTGAAATAGTACAAATGCAAATAGTGCCATTTTTAAAAAATAAATTCACGAAAATTTTGTATATTAATTAAAATTTTTAAATAAATATAATTACTTTTTCTTACTTTTTTAAAAATCTATGTGAACAAAATGTCACAGGATGTTAAAATTTTTAACAAATTCTGATTAGGAACTGGAAATTTTTTAAATGAATTAACGTTCTAAGTTCAAACTAAGCAATAAAAGTTTTTCAAAAGTATGCAGCTAAAATTGGAACTTTTAAAAAATAATTTGGAATTTTGTCATGGCCAACAAGTAAAAAAACTTATCGCAGTGAATAATTTAAAAAAAAAATTTAATGTCATAAGGATATTCAAAGTCATCTTTAAAACGTACACGCTAACATTATTCCATGCTTGAATGTTTTTAATGCAATATTAGATTAAATTTAAGATAAAAATTTATATCTTAATTGTTGAATTTTAATGATTTTTGAAAGAATAATCTTAAATCTAAAATCTCAGCTGAAGATTTTTTATGGTATTATTGAAAAATATATTGATTGATAGATTGATTGAAAAAATTTATTTTATACATTTTTTATAGCCAAAAACATCTTTCAAACGCAATGCCAAAAAACAAAAAAATACAAAAAAATTGAATTTGTAAACCGTTTTAATCAATAATCAATAATCACTAATTAATAATCAATCAACCCATACAAAAGTCACGAACAGAGCATTTTTTCGGGGACAGTTACTAGAATGACCCTTTAAATATAATTACAAATAAAATTGTGAGAATTAACGACCTCGCGGCCTAAATTGTTTTTTAAAAAGCATAAAAAAAATTCGTATTTGCTTATTTTTTCGAAATTTGACGGGATAGAAAGATTTTGCTTTGTTCCAGGCAATATTTATATTTGTTTGGATCATATGTGAAGTTGTTCGGTCTAATCGAATACAGAATTTGTAAAAATTTGTGAGAGTTGTATTTTCAAAATTCCCTCAAACTTGCAATCAATTTTCAGCTTAAAATAATAACGAACTATATTTATTTAAATTTAAAAATACCTGATATACTTTTTTTGTAATTGCACTTTCAAAGAAAAGAAAATAGTGTTTGTTTTTAAAAAGCAGAAAATAACTAAATTCATTGCTTGAGACTTTTAATACCCATAAAATATTAATATTCTTTAAAAAAGATGCATTAACCGCATTAGTCACCTTACAATCCAAATACTAGTTCCGAATTAAATTTCTTATTGATTTTTACAGTTTCTAACTCCAACTCAGAATTTGAAAAATAATTTTCCTGAAAATATTTTAATTTAAAAAAAAACCAATTTTCAACAAAAGATGTAAAATTTTAATCAAAAGGATAAACAAAAAACAAAAAATGAATTCTAAAATAAAAAGATAAATTTTTAATCCAGAATATTACCTAACCTCAATAGAGGATTAAATTTTAACAAAACACATGAATTTTAAAGAAAATAATTGAATTTTTAAAAAAAGAAGATTGATTTTCCGCAACAAAATTGCTCATTTATATATTTAGTTAAAAATTAATTTTTAATAAGAATCGACATTTTAACAGATGATTTAAATTTTCCACCAAAAAAATTATTTTTCTAATAAAAGTTGAATTTTAAGCGTAATAAATTAATTTATAACAAAATAATTAAATTTTTAACAAAGGAAATACATTTTCAACTAAAGTACTGATTTTTCGACAACAACAAACTCTAACTTTTTACTAAACAGGAAATAATTTTCTATAATGGACATAAATTTTCAATTCAAAATACGAAAATTTGAACCAAAATTAAAATAATTGTATTTTTAGTTAAGAAAATTAATTTTTATCTATAAAATACTACGTACTCACGTAGTTAGCTTTGAATTTTAATTCGTTTCTTAAAATATACAGTTCCAACTCATAATTTTTTTAAATTTAAAGATTCCCTTTTCCGAAATAGAATTATAATTCTTTGACAAATTCCCTCTAAACAATGTAAAATTATAATTCTTTAATAATATAAGAAGAAAAAACTTTTAATTGCATAGTGTTTTCAGGTACACTTTTTCTTAATTCAAGTATTTTATATCGCATTTTCTAAAATTAAAAATGGTTCTAATTGTGATTATTAAATTAATAAAATAATCAGAAGAATGCGACAAAAATAACAATTCTACTTAAACTATGATTAAACAGTGAAATTATTGATTTTTCTACATGTCTTATGCAAGGAAAACTAATACTGATAAGAGCAGGATTCTTTCTCAAAAATACTAACTTGTAATATTTTCTCTTAAAAATAAAAGACAAAATAATACAAAATTTTAATGTAGCATATTTATATGTAGCACATATATTTTGTTTGAATTTACAAAATAATTGTACGTATAAATATTTTTTATAGGATTAATTTTGTTTATTATTTTAATACAAAACGAACTCTATTTTAATAACTAAGAGAGCCCAAAGAGAACATTTTGTCAGGCTTTTTTTTATTTCTTAAAATTTAAATTTTACCGAATAATCCGAATGTAATATTTGAGATTGAAAAAGATTTAAATTCTAGAAGTTAAGGAATATATTTAAAGAAACACGAAAATTAAAAAAAAATACTTTTCTTTGAAAAAGATGACTTTTCTACTGGAAAAATTGAATAGTTAATGTTTTAACAAGAACAAAATTTAATCCCGGTTCTATTTTTTTCGATCTGCAACGTTTTTATGGAATTTTTATTTATTTAGAAGTAGAAAGTAGTTTGAGTTTAAAAAAATGAAAGCTGATTTTGTGAAAACTTCAATATCAGGTTGCTGATTCTTCGCCTACTTTTTTATTCTTTTATAAAACGACTTTTTTAAACAGTTATAAATTTTTTTTAAAAATTCTCCATTTTAAGTCACAATAACATTTTTTCTCAAAAGTTTTATCTTCCCAGTCAGAATCATAGTTCTTTTAAAAAACTCGTTATTTCACATCTGAGTTATAAAGTTTTCTTGCAATTAAAAATTACACTTCTTTTTGAAAATTTCTAATTTTAGATATAAACTTTAATCCTTTATTTTAAATCTACTTTTTTATTTTGTAGCTTTCCGTTGAGCTTTAAGAAGTCTCAACCAATCTAAGATGTTCTATTTTATATTTTTATGAAAATGGGTACACACGGGAGGAGAAGTGAAGAATTTTTTGTTTTTTTTCTTTGTACAGAAGTTTTACAATTTTATTTTATAAAAAATCTAAATACATCCTACTCACTTTAATCGAACAAGTCTTATTTTATATTTATGAAAATACATGTATATCTATATTTTTAAATCTAGGAAAATTAACGTCCCTATTTATTCTATTCTCTACTTTTTACTTGAATCAAGGAACTTCCTTTCTTAGAACTCGATTAGGCACAAGGAACTTCCTTTCTTAGAACTCGATTAGGCAGGTTACGTACTCGACTTCGAAGTTTGCACCTTCTAATCTGTTCGCCTCCGCTGCAGATAAAGTTCAATTTAGAGATTGAGTTTTTAATTCAGACTCTAAATTTAAAGTTACTATAATTATTTTCCTTGACCGCAGTAATTTGGTACAAGCTTAAAATCTCTCTCCTTTTCATAGGCAATCTTTCTGTACAAAATATTTTCTTCTATGTTCTTTCCCTCTCTCTCTCTCTCTCTCTCTCTCTCTCTATCTTTCTATCTCTTTTAAATGGAGTCTACGCTCAGAATAATTTGCCTCTTTCTAAAATGCCTTGATGAGAAGTGGAGGACCTAGGCCATTCTAGTATTTGTACTAAGATTTCGAAGAATGTACCTTCTAGTCCTTTTCCACGTACTATAATCTAAGAGTTGAGCGAAACCCGGCTTCAGTAATTCGACTGCTTGGCCTGCCTCAAGAACACTGTTAATCCCTCTCGCTCGCCCTGCGAGCTCCCTAATACCATTTTGGACACAGCATCCTCTTTTTATATCTTCGCGAAGTCGCTGAGGCTTCGGATTGCATGGGAGGGAGCCTCTGCGACTGCGCGCTATCTTAGACCTAGATGCTGTGATCCCTTCGCGGTCTTGAGCGTCTGGTTGCTATATTAAAAGGGGCCTGCTTAAGGATCTTACAAACTATATTTTTTGTTCGACAATATGTATTGTTTCAAATCAGAATCATAATTCCTTTTATAAATCTCTTTTACCAAGACAAAATATTTATAATTTTTTAGAGAAATTCCTTGTTTGAGATCCTAAATATAATTATTTGTTGAACATTTCCTAATCTACATCAGAAGAATTAATCTTTCAGAAAATTTTTAGTTCTCAGTCAAAATTGTAGATCTTTTAATATCTTTTATATTATGATCGGAAATATAATTTTTACAAACAAGAATTTACTGTTTTACGTAAGAATCCAATTTACAATCCTAATTCTTTTCGAAAATCCCCTGTTCCAGATTACAATGGCCATTCTTTACAAAACCTCGTTGCTTCCGGGATGAATTTTAAATGTTTCTCGAAAATTTCTTCCTTCATTACATTGTTTGATGACAAACATGAAAAATTTCCATTTCCTGGACTAGCCTCGATCTGTTTAAATCAGTGGAACAACAACACCTTTTTCAAAAAGGAAAATAATTTGCTCATTAAGCCGATCGCGTGAAGTTGTTAATTAATTTTTTTGTTAATATTATAAGAATAAAAAATTTCCAATAAATTAATTTTCTTATGTAAAAAATTACATGAAATTGAAAATCAGAGAAAAATACGCTTCCGAAAATCAACCGATTCGGCTCATTCAGAGGCAAATATATATATATATAAATCAATAATAATAATAAATAATAAAATAATGAATAAAATTCATTCCCACATACCAACACACACACACACACACATATAT
>JAAAKG020112611.1:0-15396 GCA_010014905.2 Druon quercuslanigerum
ATTAAAAAAAAAAATTTCTTTTAATATTTTCGGATCGACGGCATCGGTCGATTTCTACGATTATTGGATTTTTTGCGTGCATGGACTCTAACCTTCAAAATATACTGGCAGGTTTTTAGGAAAAAACATGGCGGCACCAAATATGGCGGCTTGAAATTAAAAATGTATTTTTTTGAAAAACAATAATTTTATTTCTCTTTGCATGAAAATGTATACCAGAAGGTTTTTCAAGCCGCTCATTCCATATATAATATAAAATTTAAAAAATTCAAGATAGCTGATCCAATATGGCGGCCAATTTTTTTTAAATTGTTTAATTTTCACAACAATTTTTACTAGAGGTTTTTTAGGGTCGCTGATTACGACTATTTTATCAGAATTTAAAAATTCAAGACAGTGGATCCAATACGGCGGACAATTTAAAAAAAAATTAACTTATTTTCTTACTTGCGGGTACGCCCCAAAAAACCCCGTAGTACGAAATTTTAGAAAAATTAAAACATTTTCAACATTTTTGGCCGCCATATTGGATCCACCATCTTGAATTTTGAAATTCTGATAACTTTTTTAGTAAAAATCGACCCAAAAAAACCCTCTTGTAAAAAGTTTCATAAAAATTAAACAACTAAAAAATTTTTGGCCGCCATATTGGATCCGCTATCTTGAATTTTAGTAATCTGATATAAAATTCGTAATCAGTGACCCGAAAAACCTTCTGGAAAAATGTTCGTGGAAATAGAAATGAAACTGTTGCAGTCAGAAAAATACAATTTTTATAGCAAAATTTTCCATTTCAAGCCGCCTTATTTGGCGCCGACATGTTTTTTTTTGCCCTTAAAAACCTACCAGTATATTTTAAAGGTCAGGGTCCATGGACGCAAAAAATCCACAAATCGTAGAGATTCACCGATTTTTTCGATCCGAAAATATTAAAAGAAAGTTTTTTTTTTTAAATTACTTTTTTTGTTAAATAAACAACCATGACTTTTTCAAAATTCTTTTTTTCAAACTCTGATCGTATTAATCGAAATTCCGGACAATTTTACATCGGATATCACTATTATCACATTTTTTTAATGGGTTATAATAGTAAATACTTATTAATGTTTGATTAAATATAAAGATTTAAATTGTTTCAAAAAAATTATATAAACAAATACAAAATATTCGCCCCTTCACATAGGAAAAAAATTTTTCCACTGGAAATGTTTTAAGCTGTTGAACGAATGACATCTTGTCAGAAAAATATTTCAAAATTTAATAATAACCATTGTTATAAATAATTCTCGTAAGAAAATATTTAAATGTCGCGTTTTATCAAATTTTAATTTTCTTCAATCGCTAGAATAGATACGGCAAAAATTTGGAATTGGTTTATCTAATTTGATAATAAAAATTGAAATTGTTATATTTTATAAACTTTTATTAAATATTTATTATTTTAAGTAATACATAAAGTCGTTTGGGCGATTGAACGAAATTATAATTTGAGCAAATCTCAAATTGTAACATTTTGCCACAAGAGTTGTTTATAACGATAATTAATATAAACTTTTAAATTAGTTTGGTAATTCAATGTCATTGCTACATTAATATGAAGCCATTTTGGCTAAAAAAAATTTCATAAAATTTGTTTATGACAAATTAAAGAGCTTAATAAACAAATTATTTTTATTATATAAGTCCCTAAACATTCATTTAGGATTTATAGTTAAAAGTTTAACTGTTTAGTGAAAAATCATTGCAATATTTCCAATTTAAACAATTTTGTTTAAAAAAATCATTTATGAGGTTGAAAATGCAACTGCTTGGTTAAACTGCTTTGCTAAAAATCATTTTTCTGGTAGAAAATTCTCGATTTTAGTCAAACATTATTTGATTGCAAAATAAACTGTCTTCTGGCAAATATATTTTTTTTCGTTAAAAATTTAAATTTTAAGTTGAATTTTAACTATTTAATTTTTTGCGCACAAAATTAGTCGTCTTGGTTAAAAAATCATGTTTTTAGTAAAAAAATATTTTTATATTTGGTTAAAATTGCAAATATTTTGTGAAAAATTTGTCTTCTTTGGTTGGCTTTAACTGCTAATAACCAAAAATAAACATTTATTTTCTTTCAACTACATTTTTTTTCTTCAAGACTTTATCTCTTTTAGTTAAAAATAATCTACTTTGCAGCCAAATCAAGAATTTTGTTAAAAAATACATTTTTTTGAAGATTCTTCACGTTAGTAGAAAATGTTTCTTTTTGTTTAAAACAAATTGACTTTGAACTGAAAATTGACTCATTACATATTTAGTGGGAAATTTATCTTGTTTAGATAAAAATTAAAAATACTTTGTTGGAAATTTATGATTTTGGTTTAAAATTTTATTATTTTGGGAAAAATTAATCGACTTTAGGAAGATTCAAAAACTTATTTAAAGATTTCAAATTTTAGGAGAAAATTTAACTATTGTCTTGAAAATTCGCTCTTTATTATAAAAATGAATTTTTTTTAACTGAAAATTGAACTATCTCATTCTTGTTAAAAATTTGCCTTTTTTATTAAAAATTCATGTATTTCGTTAAAATTTTATTTTTATGGTAGACCATTAAACTGGCTTTTAAACTGGCTAAATATTTATCTTTTTTAGTGAAAAATTCAACTACAGTAGAAAAAAAATCTTCTTAACTAAGAATTCACTTTTTTGTGTTAAAATTAATCTTCTTGGTTAAGAGTAAATCAATTTTAATAACAAGTGTTTATTTTGCTTAGAATATTAAATATTGTTTCGAAAACTCATCCCGCGGGTCGAAATTTTGTTAAAAATTTAACTGTTTGGCTGAAAATGTAATTTTGTTATTATAAATTATAGTTTTAATGCGAAAAAATTATTATTACAATTAAAAGTTTATCTCTTCCATGATTGATGGAAAATTTATTCTTTTTTTTTTTTAAATGCAGGCATTTTGCTGAAATTTCGTCTGCTTCGGTTGTCTGTAACAGTTTTTTATTTAAATTAATTTCCACGTTGTAGAAATTTAACAACTTCTCTAAAGAGTATATTTTTTATTAAAAATTTTATTATTTTAGTTCATAATTTATCCAGCAAGCTGAAAATTTTAATATTTTTTTATTAGATAGCTAATTTTTGGTTTAAAACTTATTTTTGAATTGAAAATTTGCCTTCAACTTTTTTAATTTAAATTTATTTATGTGTGGTAGAAAGTCATCTATTTTTCTAGAAAATTAAAATTTGATTGCAGATTCTTTATTTTAGTCGAAAATTCATCCTTTCGGTTGAAAATTTAAACACTTTTTATGAAATTTTTTTTTTCTTCATATTTATTTTATAACTGACACATTGTAGTTGAATATTAATTATTTTTAGTTGAAAATTCTTTTCTTTTTCTGGAAATGGAATTATCCCGTTAAAATTAGTGTTTATTTAATTCTTTGTTTTGTTTTGTTTAAAAGAATAGTTTAATTAAAAGTTTACCTGTTGAATATTTAGTAAAAAATTTATTTGTCATTATTTTGTTTACGAAATTCAGATACTTTGTTGAAAAATCGTCTTTTCGTGTAGAAAACAATTCCTATTAGTTAAAAATTAATTTTTAGTGTTAAAATTAATTTTGTTCACTTTTGGTTAGAAATTAGTATTTTAACTGAAAATTTTCCCTTAACTTTTTGAATTTAAATTTATTTCTAAGTTGTAGAAATTCATATATTTTTACAAAGAAATAAATTTGGATTGAAGATTCTTTATTTTAGTTGCAAATTTATCTACTTTTTTATGAAACGCTTATTTTTTGGCTTAAAACTTATTTTTTTTTGACTGACACAATGTAGTTGTAAATAAATAATTTTAGTTAAAAATTCATCTCTTTTTCTGGAAATGTAACTATTTGGTTGAAATTTCTGTTTATTTATTTATTAAAAAAAATTATTTTTGCATTATTTAGTTCAAAAAATTCATATATTCTGTTGATAAAGCGTCTTTTTGAGTATAAAATTAATCCTATTATTTAAAAATTAATTTTTTGTTTAAAAATTTAACTTTTTTGTTAAAAAAGTATATATTTTGTTTAAAATATCATCTATTTTGTTTAAAATTTGTCGGCAATGGTTGGCCTTAACTGCCTTTGATAAAAATTAATTTATGAATTGTATAAATTAATCAAGATTTCTAAAAATTTAATTTTTCATATTATAGATGCTCTATTTTAGTTAAAAATTCATTCCATACGCTACAAATTTGAGTGCTTTCTTAAAAATCGTTGCTTATCGGTTAAAAATTTATTTTTAAATTAAAAATTAAAGTATTGCAATTAAAGATTCATCATTTTAGTGAAAAAATCTTTTTTTTTGTTAAAAATGTAACTAGCTTGGTAAAAAATCGTTTCTTTTCTATTTAAAAAAATTATTTTTTGAATAAAAGCTTATTTATTCCACATGTTTTGAAAAACTTATTTTTATTCTGATTTAAAATTCAGGTATTCTGTTGCAAATTCGTCTGTTGTGGTAGAAAAAAAATCTTTTTGTTTAAAAATTAAACTTTTTGGACTGCCTCTTCTTTGGGTTATAAACTTTCTTATTTGGTTCAGGAATTACCCAATTTGTTTAAAATTTCTTTTTTCTCTTTAGTAAAAAATTCAACATTTTTTGGTTAAAAAATGAACTAATTGGTTGAAATTTAAACAACTTGTTTGAAAAATTTCTTTTTTATGGTTTATTATTAAAAATAATCTTTCAGAAAGTTTCTTTTTTGTATTACAAATAATATTTTATATCTAAAAATTCAACCCTCAAGTTTTTTATTCAGAATTTATATATTTGGTTACAAATTAAATTAATTGACTGAAAATTTAACTCCTTCAATCATTAATTTTATTGGTTAAATATTTATCTCTATTGTTGGAAATTCGTTCATTTTTGGTTAGAAATTAGTATTTTAACTGAAAATTTACCTTTAAATTTTTTTAATCAAATTTATTTTTAAGTTGTATAAATTCAACTATTTTTCCATAAAATTAAATTTTGATTGAAGATTCTTTATTTTAGTTGAAAATTCATCCTTTAGGTTGAAAATTTAATTACTTTGTTATAAAATGGTTATTTTTTGGCATAAAATTTATTTTTCAACTGACACATTGTAGTTGATGATAAATAATTTTAGTTGAAAATTCATCCCTTTTTCTGGAAATGTAAATATTTGGTTACAATTATTGTTTTTTTTTATTTTATTTTATTTTTTTGAAACAATATTTTAATTAAAAGCTTACCTATTGCATATTTGGTGAAAAATTTTGTTGTTATTATTTTTTTTACAAAATTCAGATATTCCGTTAAAAAATCGTCTTTTTGAGTAGAAAATTAATTTTATTAGTCAAAAATTAATTTGTTGTATTGAAATTAATTTTGTTGTTGAAAATAAAACAGTTTTGTTAAAAAGTATATATTTTGGTTAAAATATTTGTTTAAAACTTGTCGGCAATGGTTGCCCTCAACTGCCTTTGATTTAAATTAATTTTTGAATTGTATAAATTAAATTGTATAAATCAAAAAATCAATTTTTTATATTAAATATGCTCTATTTTAGTTAAAGCATCATGTAATACGCTACAAATTTGAATACTTTCTTCAAAATCGTTGCTTATCGGCTAAAAATTTATCTTTAAATTAAAAACTCAACTCTTGTAGTTAAAGACTCATCATTTTAGCATTTATTTTTTATCTTATTAAAAATCCAGCTATTCTATTGCAAATTCATCATTTTTGGTTAAAAAATCAACTAATTGTTTGAAATTTGAACAACTTGGTTGAAAATTTCTTTTTTTGTTTGCAAAATAAAAAAAGTCTGTCAGAAAATTTCTTTATTGTATTAAAAACTAATATTTTATATCTAAAAACTCACAAATACAAGTTTTTTTTATTTAGAATTTATATTTTGGATCAAAAATTCAACCAATTGACTAAAAATTTAACTCCTTTTTCAATTATTAATTTTATTGGTTAAATATTAACTCTTTTGTTGGAAATTCGTTCATTTTTGGTTAAAAATTATTATTTTAAATGAAAATCTATCTATCATTTTTTTAGAAAATTGTTAGTTTTTAGTTGGAAATTCCAGAATTTGGTTGAAAATCATGAATTTTGTTATTGATTCGTCATTTCTAGAGTTTCATAACTCCGGGGTTAAACCCGTATGGGTTCAGTCATGTGTCCGTCGTTCGTCCAAAGAGGGGAAGTGGGGGAGGAAAATTTGGGGCGACGTATGAAGGATAGGGGAGGAATTAAGGATAGAGGGGGGAAGTGGAGGTTGGAATGTGATGGGAAATAAGGGAGAGGGTCCTTGACTACGGTGAAGTAAGGGGAGGGGTAGAGGGGGTAGTAAGGGAGCGTAGGTGAGGTTGGTGGTATCATGAGGAGGGAGCGTGGGGGATATTGTAATGAGGGATGGGTAGTGAGGGAAGATGCGTGATGGGAGGAGATGGTAGCGTGAAGGGGGAGATAGGATAGGAGGAGGAAGAGAGGGGTTTTTGTTGTGGTGAGGGGGTTGGAAGGGGTTTGTGATGGAGGGGGCGACGTGAAAAAACATAAAATGTATGAGGAGCGGCGTAGGGAGGATACTGGAGAAAGCAAGGGTGGAGAGGGGAAAGTGGAGGTTGGAATGTGTTGAGAAATAAGGGTGAGGGTTCTTGATTTCAGTGAAGTAAGGGGAGCGGGAGAGGGGGTAGTAAGCGAGCGTAGGTGAGGTTGGAGGTATCATGAGGAGGGGGCGTGGGGGGTATTGTAATGGGGGATGGATGGTGAGGGGTCAGTGTAGTGAGGGAAGAGGCGTAATGGGAGAAGATACATTGTGAGAGGGGCTGATAGGATAGGAGGAGTAAGAGAGGGGTTTGAGATGAGGTGAGGGGTTGGGAGGGGTCGTGATTGAGGGGGCAAGGTTAAGAAACATAAAATTATTGAGGGGTGGCAAAGGGGTTATAAGGCAGAGGAGGGGGTAAGGGGTTGAGGGGACGAAACAAATAGTAAGGGAAAGGATGTCAAGGGGGCGCTCGGCTTCTACTTTAAATATTTTTTAGTATAAAATTAACAAACTTGGTTGGTAGTTGATGTATTTTCTCAAAAAATTAGCCATTTTTCTCACACAAGAAATTGGTTAAAAATTAATTTTATGATGTAAAGATACATCAAACTACTCAGACTGCCTCGGGCCTTTATGGTTCGAAAGAGCTAATTTGTTCGAAGTTTGTTCTATTAGAACAGACTTGAGTTTAGCATGAAATTCTGAATTAATGGAATTTCAGTGTACGGAGGCAAGGGTGTAATAGAATATCTCACTACTAGAATTTCTTGCTATCCTTCTTTGAAGCATAACAATAATAATAATAACAATAATTCAGAGCCCAAGGTCGATTTGAATTCATGGTGCACTTGCAATAATTCCGTACAAAGGGTTCTTGCGAGAGTGGGTAAAGTTGTAATCTGACAGACAGCCACTGCCTGCCAGATTATGAGATTATCCGGATCACCTTCTTCTTTCCCTATCTCTCTTCTCACTTCCGGTTTACTAGCTTTCTTTCCTGAGAGAAAGCAAAATTTTAGTTTTAAAAAAGCTGTCAGGTTTTTTGAAAAACTGTCAAATTTTGAGAAAAGTCTAACCGTAATATTCCAAAATTTACCATGAAATAGGATTTTCAAATATTTTAGAAGTATCCTAAATAAGGAGTCTCCCAAAAAGAACGTTATGCTCAAAAAATTCTTGTTCTTATTCCCCACTTTTTTCCATCTTAAGAATAGTTTTTTTGTTTATGGTTTAAAGAAATTTCCCCTTTTCATCGATTTTTCTTAAAAAATTTTATTTTGGTTACAAATTTTACTGTTTTGTTGGAAATTTGATTATTTTCTTTAAAATAGAACTATTTTGAAAAATACTGAACTTTTCAGTAAACAAATTTAACAGCTTGGAACAAAATTTAACAATTTTGTTAGAAATTTCTCTTTTTTAAATAACAATTACTTTTTTAAGTATTCATATGTTTTTTACTTAATTAAACTGTTTTCGATTCGAAGTAAAATAATTTCTGCTTGAAATATAGTCAATTACATTTTTCGTTTAAAATTCATATTTCTGTTTGAAAATTAAAGCATTTTGTTAAAAATAGTATTTTTTGTTAGGAGTTATCATTTTAGTTAAAAATCCGTTCTTAGAGTGGGAGGAAAAAACAGGTTTTTAACAAAAATTCTACTATTTAATTTTTAATTAAAAATTTATATATTTTCATATTTTGAAAATTCGTATTCTATGATTTCAACTATCATTTATTGAAAATTTATCTTTTTTGCTAGAGAATTCCATTTCTGTATAGAAAATTTATCTATTTAACTTGAAAATTCAATAGTTAAAAAGAAATTTTAACTAACTGCTTAAAAAGTAATATATTTAAAAAATTGAATACCTAGTAAAAAAATACACTTTTCTGTTGAAAATGCATAGCTTTGAGTGGAATGTTCAACTGTTGTGTTAAACATTTTTATATATTTTTTTAATTCATCTTTTTTGATTCAAAATAAATTTTATTTTTGAAAATTATTTGTTTAAACTGAAAATTTATCTACTTTATTTTCATAAAAAAGCTTATGTTTTTTAGGTAAACATTAGAATTTTGATTTGGAAATTAAACTACTTCAGTAGAAAATTTAACTATTTATTTGAAAAATTATTTACGTAGTAGAAAATTGAATTTTTTGGTTAAAAATTGAAATATTCGGTTGAAAATTTAATAATTTGATGACGGTTTGAAAACGTAACTGTTTTGTGGAAACAATTTCAAAAATTTTACAACTTTTAATTTAAAAAATGCTTTAAAAACATTCAGATATTTGTTTAACATTTTTATATATCTTTCGAAATTTTTTGGAATATGTCATAATTTTGTTTAATGCACAACAATTAATCAATAATTAATTGTTAAAATTGGAAAATTTTACTTTTAAATATTCCACATTCCTTTTCAGGTTCTTTTTACAAGTGCAAATTTTTAAAAGGTTTAGCTAAAAATAAGTATTTTAAAATGAAACGCAAAACATGTTTTGCATAAATATCAGTTGAAGCAAAAAAAGAAATTTAAAAATTTCAAAAGTATGGGTTGAATAAGAAATTAATAAAAATAAAATTTGATAAATCTGCTCATACAGGCTTTTTGAAATATAGTGAGCTTTTAAAAAATACTCAAAAGGAATTAAAATTGTAATATATCGACTAATTTATCCATAAGAACTGTTTTTGCTCTATCGCACATCAGTAGAAAAGTCGAGATAAGGTCAGACGTGTATTTTTGGTCAGAAACTTTGATCGATAAAATAAAAAAATAAAAAACAAAGATTTTAACCATTTTATAAAATTCACGGATTTTTCTAGAACTTTCGAGAATTTACCAGAACATTATGAAATATTTTTGAAATATCATGAACATTCTAGAATTTAAGGTGAAATAAAACAATTATTGAAAAAATTCCAGAGCGCTATAAAATATTTAAATCAAAAATGGTCTGGACTATATTGCAATTAAATTTTTTAAATAATGCAATATTTCAGAATATTCAAAAATGTTTCGGATTTTTAGTATGCAACATTTGAAAAAAAGTCTGAGACTTTAAGAATCGGAATCATTTATAATTTTTTTTTAATTTGAATTTTTTGTTTTAAATAAAAAATGGATAAAATTCCAAGGTCTAGACTTATTTTTAAAAAAGTTTTTTTTTTGCTGCACTGTCCATCAGTAGAACAATTAGGCATTTATTCTTTTCTGAAACATTGATAAAATAAAAGAACACTAAAGATAATAAGCATTTTAGAAAATTCAAGAATAATAAGAATCAGAAATATACGAATAAAAAAAATTAATTAAATTTTTTAAACATTTCAGGAGATTTTAAAATATTCAGAAATATTCCAGATTCTTTAAGTACTTTAAACAATAAAAAAAAAGTTTGAGACATGGAAGGACATCAGTAGAAAAGTACATCTATGGTCAGACGTGTCTTTTTTCTCTGAAGCTTTGCTTTAAAAATTAACAATCACTAATGATTCTAAAAGTTTTCAAAAATTAGGGGATATGTTTTATTATTTTCGCAGATTCAAGAATTTTCCAAACAGTTCCAAAATTTTTTTAAAAAACAAGAAGTTAAAATTATTAATGTGTTTTATAAATAGATAATGTAAAATAAAATTCCTAATGACACTAGAAAACTCAAAAATGATCCACACTAGTCGAGAATTTTCCAGAAGATTTGAAAATATTTTGCAAAGGTGATAAATAATCTAGAATTTAGTGAGAATTTTGCCTAAAGGCGAATTCAGTTATTATAAACCAATAAGGAAATCCGCATATTTTTTTGTGCAAGTAAATTATTTTTTACTCAAAGTTACACTACATTCTTAAAAAATTATTTTATTGGTTAAAAATAAAAATATTTTTATTAATATTATATTTTTGAAACTAAGAATGTAACTTTTATATTTTTGTATGGAAAGCGACCTTTGTTTTAGTTGAAAATTAAACTAATAATTACTTTATTAAAATAGTTAAAATTAAAAATTTAACTTTATTTTAAAAAATTTATCCTTTTGGCTTAAGGATGCAACTACTTTGTTAATAATTTATTAATAATAAACTATTTTATTGAAAATTCTATGTTTTTTGACGAGAAATTAATTTTTTAACTGAAAACCCAACAATTTCCTATTTGGTTGTCTTTTGTAGAGAATTAATCTTCTTGGTTAAAAATTTAACTATCAGAAGAAATAAATGTTTTTGAACTAAAAATAAATTTTTTATATTGAAAATTCAACTACTGCACTTGTAGTTAAAAATTGACGTTTTGTACATAAAAAATTCGAGAATATTATTTAAAATCAACTTTTCGTTGAGATTTTTTTTTAAAGCAAAATATACCTTATTTGCAGTATAACTTTTTAAATTTTTTTTTAAAATAAAAATTTATCATTTTGGTTAAAAATTAAACCATTTTTTGAAAATTTTATTTTGTCGCAGAAACAGAGTGACTGATTTGTATTTGAACTAATTTGTTAAAAATGTATCCTTTTAGTTAAAGCTACATGTCTTTAAAAATCCAATTATTGGGTTTAATATTTTTCTTACTAAAATTTAATTTTTTATGCTGGAAATTAAGATATTCTAATATTAGTAGAAAACTAATCCTAAAGATTAAAAATTAAACTACTTGGCTAAAAATTGAAATAATTGTTCCAAAATTCATTTTATTAGTTAATGATCCATCTTTTAAGCAAAAAATTTAATTATTGAGTAGGAAATATTTTGTTGACAATTTCTTTTTTTAACTAAAAATTCAACTATTTCATCACTGGTTGAAAATTGATTATTTCAGTTAAAAATTATACAACTTGTTTGAGGATTAAACTATTTTGTTTTAAATTTGTTTTTTTTCGCGTTTTTAACATCTAATCTTTATTAAAAATGGACCTTATTCGTTGAAACTGCATTTTACAAAATATTTATCATTTTAGTTAAGAATTCAATAGTTTTTAAAATTAAATGTTTTGTTAAATATTTAACTATTGTTTTTTACAGATATCTCACTAATCGAAAATTATACTGTTTTTTTTTAATTTGTATTTTTAAATAAAAAATTCTTCCTTTAAGATTAATAATTGAAAAGTTTTCTGAAAAATTCGGTTTTTGGGCTTGAAAGTTTATCTTTTTTTTTAAGAAAGACATGTTATCTAATTTTTTTCTGAAAACTTAATTGCAGTGAAAATTTAAATCAAGTAAATATATTTTGATTTCAAATTAACACGTGCTTCTCGGCGCATGCGCAGTTAAAAAATTTGTTGACAGCGCGCGCATCGATACAAGACTATGGCAGCCAATCATAATCACTTGACAAAAATAACCTGAAGGACGCGGTAAATGTAGGAAGCCCCTCCCGTCTGTAAATTATCGAACATTCACGTTTCAAGGTCATTCAAATAGACGAACTTTCACTCTATTTTTTTAAAAAATCATCTTTCTTGGAATGAACAAAAAATCATTTAAATATTTTTTTAAAATTCCAAAAAAATTAACTAAAAAGTTTTAGAACTTCTGTTTTCCAATAAAAGTATAAAATTCGAAATCCTGGGATAATTTCTCGCACGGCTGGATATCTCAATAGCTTTTGGATTTAAAATGCGAACTTCAAAGAATTTAAAAGGGTAAAAACTCCTCTAGAAAAGAAGAGAATAAGACTTTTTATTTGACCCTGTGTTTAATGTTCGCCTCGAACAGGTCGCCTTTTTTTTCTTTATTTTCGTACGACGGCTCGTGTTCGGGTCATTCGAGATAAATAATGCATGAGCTGGAGTTTTTTCACTCCCGCAGAAAAGGTTCCTTCGTATTTCCATCGAGTTTGCGGTACAGCCAGGGTTAAAAGTCCCCAAAACTTCGTAACAAATAAAGAGAAGTTTAAGAAATTCGCCAACTCAATGATGTGAGAAAATTCGTGGAAAATTGTTGAATGAATTTTCCACGAAGGAGGAAAAGTCGCTTCCTGAGTTGAGAGGAAAGAATATTTGCTTATCAGTCCAACTTCTTATAACATTATTTTTCTTACTTTACCTTTCAAAGCAAATGGAAAAAATTTCGGATCCTTCTCAGAAATAAAATAAGTTTCTTATGATAAAAAAATAAAGAAATTTCGTTCCCTTTTTGAAAATAAAATTATTTTTTAATAATAGGGATCAAATTGTATATGGTTCTTGCCCCATAGAAAGGCGATTTTTGTCCTCCGATTAAAATCTTTTAAAATATTTAATAAATAAAATAATTTAAAACAATTTAAAAATTCTGACTTAATTTTTTAAAGCATATCACAAAAAGTATTATTTTTCCATTTCAAGTTTTGAAATTCCCCTTAAATTTTTGTTGAACGTGCTATGATAATTCGATGAGTTTTTAATAATTTATTTTTTCTGTTTCCAATTAAGAATAAAAAAATATAGAAAACAATTACATCGATTATAAACCAATTTCCAATCCCTTGTCATGTATAAATTGAATACGAAAATTTGCTCTTCCGATTCAGAAAAAAATTAAATACGAACATTGACGTGCTTTTAATTTAATATAAATGTTAAAAATAGAATAATTTTCTTTTCAGATTTGGAAAGTAAATTACAAATTCCTCTTCCCTACGCGAAGAAAAAAATTTTAAACAAAGTAAATAAGGAATTATTTTCTTAATCTTAATTAAAATAATTAAAATGTTTAAAATTAAAAAATTCTCTATTCCTGTTGATAAAAAAAGTTTTAGAATTTTCTATTTAAAAATAAAATCAAACTTGCTAAAAATAAGAAGTGACTAAGGAATAAAAAATAAAATAAAACAGATAATGAAATTCCCGAATTATGAGAATCCCGAATGAAAAATTCCGAATAATAAAATTTCAAAATAATAAAATTCCCGAATAATTTATATTATTACCGAAGTTGAAATTCGCAACATAAAATTTTCGAATTATAAAATATTCAAACCAGAAAAATGACAAATTTAAATAATTAAAACTATTGTTTCTTGACAATTATCATATATTTATTAAAAATAAAATAATAAGATATTTTTATCCAAATCTTCTTTTAATAACTGAAGTATTTGAAAATTATAGTTTTAATTAAAAATAATAATAATTTTACCTAAATTAAAAAAAAAAGATAAATGGAAAAACACATGAGCCTAAAACGAAAAAAAATTTCTCTATAAATTCACACCAGACCTAATAGCTTTGTCCAATCAAACTTTGCAGAAATGATTTCAGCACATCCATTTTTTTTATTAAGTTAGGAATTCAATTTTTTAATATCATTTTTAATTTTAAAAAAAACTAGGCACATTTTTAAATATAATTTTCAATTAAGCAATATATTGTTTTCAATTACTGTCATTTTAAAGGCTGCGTTTAGTCTTACAATGAAAATTGAAGAATTGCAAAAGGGCTCAAAAGGAACTCTGTATTATACATTAAAAGAATAATTTTTAAAATAAATTTAAAAATTAAAGAAAAATGTTCTTAAAAATTTTTTTTCATTATTGTTTGAAAAAAAATTATATTTATTAAATAGCAATTTTCTTAGATTTTGAATTTGGACGTCTTATAATAAGACTATTTTCTGTCAGAAATTTCATTATTCGATAACTTTGGAAATGAGTAAATTTATAATCTGTGGGGAATGTTATTATTCGGAAATTTTTTAATTTTATATTTTTATATTTTAGCAATTTTATAATTTTGGGAATTTTTAATTATTTTATTTTCGAGATTTTTTAGTCCTCCCATTTCCGAATTTGAAAATTCCCGAATAATATAATTCTCGTCAGAATATTGCCTCATCATAAAATATCCGAACAAGAAAACTCTGTACCTCAAAAATTCTTGAATTTTTTATATTTATTTATTATATTTTATATTTATATTATATTTAAAACAAAAATAATTTAAAAATATATTAATAACCGAAAAATTTAGTTTGAAAATGTTCATAGTATTTTTTTAAATTCCAAAAACTTTTTCATAAATCGATTTTTTGATTGAAAAAAATAAAGAAATTTCGATATAAATCAGTGCTAAATTTCCGGGGAAATGTTATTGAATTGGGAGAATGTTCAGAAAGACTTTTTTTCGTTCGAGGCGCAGGTGTTATTCAATTATTTTTTTATTAATTTTTATAAAATTATTTTTATTTACAATGTGAATACTAATCTTTAAAAACTTTAAACATTACAAAAATTCTTTGATAAAAATATATCATTTTTCTACTAATTTTAATAAATAAATCATATTTATTTTAAAAAACATTTTTTATGGTTCAAATTCGAGAGTTTTCTATTTCGGATTTTTTTTAATTTGGAAATTATTTGTCGGGAATTTTATTGTTTGGGAATTTTACAATTTGAATTTGAAATCGTTGAAAAATTTGAGTTTAAAATTTTTTTACAATGTCAATAATTTTATTCTTCCAAAATATAAAATATTTAAATTAAAAATAATACCGAATTTGAAAATTTACTGAGAATAATGTTTCCCACAGGAAATTGGTGAATTGTAAAATATCCGAACTAGAAATTTCCTAAATTTAAGCAATTAATTTTTTTAATAAATATTTTCATTTGTTTACATTTTTTTTTAATTGTTTGAACTCAAAACAGCAATAACTTGAAAATATATTTTTATATAAAAAATTTTGTTTTAAAATGTGTAGAGTATTTTAGAAAAATTAAAAAAACTGTTTTAAAGAATTTGAACTGTTAAATAAATAAATAAAAACGTTCATAAAGTTACTTTTGTGTAAAATTTGTTATATAATAATTATTGTTATTTAAAAAAAAA